>MU226474.1:888167-906008 GCA_018584345.1 Thuja plicata
TGCCCTAATTTGTTCAGAAAATCAAATACGGGAAATACAGAGAAGTTCGAGCACTTAAGCCAGTAAAATAGAAAATACAAAGCATGATGCCCTCATTTTTCAGGGAAAAATAACAATGAATACATTTCAATTGATATGTGAAATGCATATGCTATGCCCTCGAAAGTAACTGGAATAGAATGTCAAAAACCCAAGTGCCTACCTTACAGCATGGTGCCCCGAATCGAGGAGATGTTTCCAATCAAAGCTCCACTGAGAAGAAGAAAGTTGCCAATGAGACTGCCAGTAAGAATGGAAGATTNNNAGTTGCCGAGTTTGAAGGCTTTGATGATAGGAGTTTCCTCATTTTCGAACGGGGTTTCAATAACAATGCTTTCCTCTCCCCTGCCGAAAATGCATGGCCCGCGCTAAAAAGGAAATGAAATGCATTTTATTTTCTTTTAATTTTTTTTTTAAAACTCTTAATCCCATTTTGGTCAAAATTTCGACCAACACGGGATTTTAAAAAAAAAAAAAAAAAGCTTTCCTTTGTAATGCGACCAAGCTAAACATTGGTCAAATTTTTCGGTCGAAATTTGAGCTGAAATGTACTAGTGTTGCATTAACCAAAAACATTTGTTTTCCTATTTGATTAGTCTTTGTGTTCCTTTCTGCGATCATTTTGTGTATATTCTTGGAGGCTGCAATCCTTATAGTGTGTTCTTGGCCTTGTGGTGGACCTTCTCCTGACTTCGCATATCATTTGGTTACTTTGCACATGAGATATTGTAGATTCTTGATGAGACCCATCTTGTTCTTCATGTTTTTTACCAGTCTTCATGTTTTCTAATCTCCCAAAGGTTTTCCTGATCAGTGAAGATTAATGAATCACTTCTCAATGATGTTACATTTATGGTTGACCTACTTGAGGGATCATGCTTCATATTTAATTCATTGGAAGTAGATCCTGATGATTTGGGTCTTGAACTATTATTTTTAATATGTTTTCTATCTTATTGGAAAATGTGATCTTTCTAGGCCAACCTAATGTTCGAAAAGGATTTATAAGCTTATCAATTTTTTTCCTAACGAGACAACTTTCATAAGATTATCTGGCTGTAGTTGTAGCTAAGGATTTTTTAAGGGTTTCTGATAGTAATCAATCCTGTATGTCTGACATGTATGACTACATGTTGCAGATCCATTATATATGATTTTTCTGATAATAATAAAGAAGGTTGATCTCTCATATCTCCCTGTTGTTGCTTTTAGTTATCATTGTGTAATTCAGGCTGCAAGGATTGGATATATCTCTTTGAGTTCCATCCATCCCTAACTACATAAATGCCACATCCACATGTGAAAGTGCCATGCTCATTTTCCAAGAGTTTTCATATGTCTATTCCTCAAACTATGAGCCAATTCTTGTCCACCTCTAGTGTTGTCAAAGGAATTGTGTACCCCTTGAACTCCAAAAAAGGTAACCTTATTTATCTCTTTCTTAAAATGGAAGTATTTTTTTTTTATATTTTGTGATCTGACATGTTTTTTGTAGCATTTAGCATTAATTTTTGTCACTTCATGAAATTAGTGATATCCAGTTGTGATTTTGCACAACTCAAATACTTTACTAATGAATGTTCATGTGTCCTTCCTTTGCACGCTAGGTGAAAAATTAGAGATGTCTTGCTACTACTTTTGAAACCAACTTGGAAAGATGATTTCATAATCATTCAAGGATACTGAAGCCAAGAGGGAAAAAAAGAAAAAAAAAAGAAAAGAAAATTCAAAAAACCAGGTCATATTAGCAACTCTACCATGGCTATGGACGCCTGTTGGGAATTAGAGAAATGTTAATGAATGTCAAGGTGATAACCTTGTTGGGGATATGGATGCATGTCTGGCAGCGAGGCTCTATCTGGTTGGCTATGAGACAATATATAACCTATGTATTCTAGCGGGCATGCATAAACCACATCATCATCTTAAGAACGGGAAGGATTAACCCCCTTGCACACACACAAATTCCTGAGTGGCTTGTTTTCTTATTTTTTTGGGTTAATCTTAATGCTTGTTTAAACATTGTCCCTTTTACAAAATATCAAATATAAATTTTCATTATGAAGTCGATATTAAATGTGGTCAATTGTTTCATGTTCTTGGTGTTCCCTTTTCCTTTTATATACATTGGTTAGTCATCATGGCTCTTTGTTTCAGAAATATTTTTCTGGTATCACTTGGCTAACGTTGCTTGATATTTCATCTTGTGTTTTAGTCTCAAAGTTTCTTTCTTGCAGCAGATGTCACACTTTGTGTCCTCTAGTTTGATCTATCTCCTGTTTAATATTTTGGATTTCTTTTAAAGAAAACCTTTCATCTCCTATTTTGTGTGCAAGATTCATCACCTTGGAAGCTTGTTTGAACTACTCATGGAGATAAACAATCCAAGAAATCTAAGTTGACTTGACCTTCAGCCCAATGGATAAGGTTCAATCTTTGTGTAATGAGAGATTTTGTGGTTCATTATCGACAGGTTGAGATCCTGTTAAAGTTGCCAAAATGTAGACTCCTTCTACACCACTTTCATGTTTCATGTGTTACCTTCAATCTTCGATCATGTAAGAGTGGTCAAAGCTTCCATAACCTTGACACCGAGTGACACACATCAACCCTTTAGAGTTCTTAACCACTTTGTTTAGAATGTACTTGATGCAGAGGGTTTGGTACTCTAGTGATTTTTTTACTCAATATGATTCATTCTCTCTCCTAACCATCCAATGGTTACCTCTTTTTGGATTATACTCCAATTAGGATCTCCAAGACCTTCACTATCAACTTATCCTCCAAGGTATAGTTGATCTATTTAAGACTCCAAAGTTTCTAAGCTCAACTAGTCCAACTAGCTCTGCAATTGCCTAGACCTCTTCACTAGATTTCCCCCTAGAATCCCAAACCCCTGCTTAGGATCTTCCCATACATTCAATTAGACTCTTTTCTATGTTCTTGGCCCATTCATAGGTCTTTGGAACCCTTTCCCACACTTCTGGATACTTTACCAACTCATTTGGCATCAAATTCACTAGGAGGCCTAATTGGCTTGTTTCCTAGTAGGTCTAATTTCACTATTTTTGGGCTAATACTCCCAAATCCTCCAAAAAAACCCATATAAGACATTGAAAATATTCAAGGTTTCTATCAATCATATTAGATTCCAAAATCTTAGCTCCTAGATGCACCCACAACCCTAGTTTCTATCAGGCCCTTGTTTTAAGCCTATTAATTAGGGCTATGGACCAGTCTTGATCAATTGTCACCAAATTGATCTCCAAACTTCATTTCACCTCCTCCCACCTTTTTATCCTTCAAGGAGACTATCTAGGTCTTTTGAAAATTCCTCTAAGTCTTTTCCCCAAAATCATGGGTGCTCGAACCAAATCCTTCTTCACCATGTCCAGGCTCACTTGTATTCAACAGTCAGCCATAGGGCTTCCCATTTGGTCTAGCAAATCCATTGAAACAATCAAAATGAAAACAAAAACCCTATTTACAGACTCTAACCCTACTTCCCCCATGGTTTCAGTCAATTACACCTGTGGGTTCTTAGCTTAGAGCCATTTCTAACTCTGCAACATTTAGGGTCCTAAGACATTTTGGCTTTCTAGGTCAAAATGACCATAATATCCCTCATGAGCTCATTTGGCTCTTAAAAACATGGAAATGACCACAAATTGGATCCACCCTAGTGGACCTTATGATGCAGAGGGTTTTGGACTCTAGTGTTTTCCTTCCTCATTTTTCTTCTTTCTCTACCCTAACCATCCAATGGTTACTTCTTTTTGGATTCTTCTCTAATTAGGATCTCCAAGACCCTCACTATCAACTTATCCTCCAAGGTATAGTTGATCTTTGGAAGATTCCAAAGTTTCTATGCTTAACTAGTTCAACCAATTACTCAAATGCCTAATCTTCTTCACCAGATCTCCTCCTAGAATCCCAGAACCCTGCTTAGTATTTTCCCATACATTCACTTAGGTTATTTTCTATCTTCTTGTCCCATCCAAGGTCATTCTGAACCCTTTACCACACTTCTAGACTCATTTCCTATCCAATTGGTCTCCATTTCACTAGGAGGCCTAATTGCCAAATTCCTAGTAGGTCTACATTGACTTTTTTTGTCTAATGCTACCAAAATATCCAAATGAATCCATAAAAGACCTTAAAGATATTCAAGGTATCAACAAACACTATCAGAATCCAAAGTCCTGACTTCTGGATGCACCCACAACCCTGGTTTCTTGCAAGCCCTAGTTTTTAGCCTATTATTTAGGCCTCTGGACCAGTCAGCAAAAATAATTGTCAAAATGATCTAAAAAATTTTATTCACCTCCTTCCACCTTTTAATCCTTTTAGGAGACTATCTAGGGCATCTGAAAATTCCACTAAGTCTTTTCCCAAAGATCATGGGTGCTTGAACCAATTCTTTCTTCACCCTATCCTGGCTCACCTAGATTCACAAGTCAGCCATAGGACTTCCTATTTGGCCAAGGAAATCCATTGTAACTAAAAGAATGAAATAAAAAACCATATCTACAAACTCTAAACCTACTTCCCCCATGGTTTCAGTCAATTCCACCGGTGGGTTCTTAGGTTAGAGTCATTTCTAACTAAACAACACTGTAATGTCACTTACAGACCAGCGACCTACAAAATCCTCTAACTTTACACTATAAGAAATTATAAGAAAACTATCTACTACATATGAAATCTATTTGAAAACACTACACCCCCATGGGGTCCGATCTTCTCTGCTAATATGTACACAGCCGTACAGTAGCAAGGAAACAATGCATATTACAAAAATGCAGTTATATTCATCCATACAAAGGTCTGAAAAATAAATGTTGCAATCCAAAATTTCATTAACCATCTCAAATCATCGAGTCCATGCTTATATACTGAGCATGGGTAGTTACAACTAATCTAACTACATTTTTTCCATTTCTTGCAAAAGTTGCTCGAGAAAATTTCAAAGTTGCTAGCAACTTTTTGCATTATGAGCATTTTGACTCATTTTGTCAACTCGATGGGTGAGTTTGACTTCCATGACCCTAGGTAGGATATGTAGGGTCCTAAAACACACCTCAAACTCACATTACACTAAAATAGCAAATTTTCACTATTTAAAGCCAAAATGATCCTAAATCACCCAATGAGCACTATAGCTCTTACAAACATGAAGTTGACTAACATTGCATCCAACCCATTGGACCTTATTCCAAAGCACACACAAACACCTAATCCAACCCTAAAGCACACCAAAACATCAAATAGGGAGGTTCCCTACACCATACTCCCCTAGGAGAAATAACTTAATTCTCTTGAGATAGGAGGTCTTCAATGGTGACCCCATGTTTCAAAATATCTGCCTCTATCACCCAAGTGGCCTCAGCTTCAAGTAGTCCCTACCACTTGATGAGGTACTCATTGTAGTTACCCTTCCTTGTCTTCTTGATCACTTTATAATCTAGTACACTTTCCAAATTCAGTGGCATTGGGGTAGGCAAATCTTTCACCCAATCATCATCCCTCGAATCTGCAAGAGTAGATTGACCCGTGTCTAGAGATGGTCCCTTGTAGGGATACAGGTCAAAAACATTGAAAATTGGTGAAATCCCCAAATCAGGAGGCAACTCCACCTCATAGTCATTCTTTCCATACTTATGTAAGACCTTCAGTGGCCCTATCTTCTTCATGAGTAGTTTAGTTGGCTGACCCTTAGGTAGCCTTTCCTTCCTGAGATAGGAAAGTAATAGATCCCCTACCTTGAGCTACAAATCCCTTCTTTTCTGGTCATCTTTGGACTTATACTTCTCCACTTGTTTTTTTAAATTCTTGTTGACTTGATCATGTAGCTCCTTCATCTATTCTGCAAATGACTCTCCTTGTGCACTTCTCTTGTCCTTCAAACTGAGATCCGTCAACTCCAATATCCCTCTAGGATTGACCCCATATACTATCTCAAAGGGGATTTTACCAGTACTCCTATTAAAGGAGTCATTATATGTAAATTTTGTCTTCCCTATGATGTGATCCCATGACTATCCATGTTGCTTAGTCAAGCATCTTAGTAAGTTCCCAAGTGATCTATTCAATACCTCCATTTGTCCATTGACTGTGGATGGTAGGCTGAAGATAAGGATAATTTTATACCAAGAATCTTCCATAGGGTCCTCCAAAAGTGACCCACAAACTTACTATCTCTGTCACTTACTATATTTAGTGGCAAACCATGGATCCTTGCAATGTCCCTAAATAATAAACCTGCAATTTGAGAAGCATCATTGGTTTGCTTGCATGGAATGAAGTGTGCCATTTTGCTAAAATAGTCCACCATAAAAAACACACTGTCATGACCCCTACTTGTCTTTGGTAACCCCAAAACAAAGTCCATTCTTAGGCACTCCCAAGGCCTTTGGGGTGTTGGTTGTATTTCTTGTTTTTGTGTTTGCCCTATAAAATTTTGAGTATGCCTATCATTCCTATGCCCAGAAAGTTGAGTTCATGGTTGAAAATGATTACATACCTCTACAAATAAATATTTTAACCTCAAAACCAAGTTTAAAAGGCTAGAAACCCTAAACACTAGTCATTTCTAGTTGAAAATGCAAGGAAGCCCTAATTTTCTTAAACGGGTTCTATTTTCAAGTTACTTTTTGGCACATTAAGTTTTGAAAATTTGCATGTTCTTAAAAGGATAGTCGCTAAGTCTCATGAAGGAAAGAGAATATTCTAAAAGTTTATGAGACTTAGTAAATTGCTTTGTCGCGCTATCTCTTAATGGAAAAGAATATGCTTTAAAGATTGCGAGACCTAGCGATGACCGTCCAATGAAAGATAGATCCAACGGTGGTCGGGAAATCTCTTAAAATGATCAGTGTTAGTGATTTTATCTCTCGACTTTGAGTTTACTCAGTCGCGTTGTCTCCAAATATAACCTATGGTTATGAGTTAAGCTCAAGTGTTAAAATTTTACTTTTGTCGCCAAGTCTCTTGATCCAATATGAGTTAAGTGAAAGAACTAGAGATTATGCGAAAATTGTTCATCTCATTTTAAATCCAATGAAAGTTGGGAAGTCTCCTGATCAAGGCCACAGTTTAAAAATCATCCAACGACATGGAGATTGAATATTCTCTAAGTCTCTAGATAAACTCAGGTTGGTAGTCAGTTTGGAAACAGTGTTGTTGCTAGGTCTCAGAATAAAAGATGAGTTAAGAAAAGGATTGCGAGACTTGGAGATAGCCATCTGATCAAAGAGAGATCTAATAGATAGTGTGAAGTCACTTATAAGATTTGAAAAGTTAGAAATCATTTGGTGATTACGAGACAAAGAGTGTTGTCGCCAGGTCTCGTAATGATTTAGGGTTTACATAAAAGTTTATGAGACTTAGCAGGAATCATCAGATATTGCCAAGATACATCTAATGGTTGTTGGGGAGTCTCCAAATAAGATAGCCAAGTGAATTTTCTTATAGCGACTAAGAGACTGCGGAGAATAGAGGCTAATATTATACAATAGTCGCTAGGTCTCAAGATATTTTAAAGTTTTATATAAATATTGTGAGACTTAATACCAGCTGTCAGATATAGAGGAAAGGATGATCAATGTTAATCATGTTGTCTCTAGATGAAAATTGTGTAGATCAAATAATTAAGCGATCAAGAGACTAAGGTACTCAGTTGCGAGGTCTCAGAATAAAATGTGAGTTAAGGATTTAGTCTGGCGACATAGAAAAGCTACAGTCACCAAGTCTCCAGATGTGAGCCAAGGTGAAAGAATAGTAAAGAAAAGGCTTATTCGCAATGTCTCCATAAAATGAAAGGTTAAGTTAAAAGATTAGGTGACTTGGAGATAACTGTTGATCAAGAGTTTAATCCCATGACAGTCGCTAAGTTTCTTGAGGGAACTGCAGTTGTCAAAAACATCAAGTGAAAAGTAGATCACTCAGTCACTAGGTCGCTAGAAGTTAACTAGAGTTTAATAAAGACTTTTTTAAGGTGCCATCATGGATAGTTGCTGACCAATCAGATTAGAGAGATTTTTACAGATGGGAAAGTAGCCATAATATGATTTAATGCAGCCAATCATATTTGATTTTGATCTCATTTTGAATTTTATAAGGTTTTATATACAAAAACACTCATCAAAAATTTATTACCTGACAGTTTGAATGCCACGGCTAGAACCAGGAATTGATGTCACCGTGCGTAAAACTAATTGTGAAGTGATTGAATTACCAGTTCGAAGAGACATTTGCATTGATTTCTAAATTATAACTATGCATATCTGATTGCCATTTTATTCTCACCAGCTTCCAAATTCATAGAGCTACAAATTTTATAGAGAACTCAGTATTTTCTAAAAGATTGATTCTCCAGCACAAGTGATTTGAAGAGATTATTTTCTGGTTTCAGAATTCAGTAAAGGATTGTGATTAACAATATTATCAAATTGAAGATTTTAGAGGGTTTTACAGTTGGTGGTAAGGGTTTCCAGTGAATAGATTTCATTAAATATAAGTACAAAAGATTGATAGAAACAAAAAACCAAGATGAGCAGAGCAGTCAGTGTAGCTTCCACCAGTGGGAGGAATGAAGAAATGGACGATGAAGAAAAGGGCAAGAGAAATTTTTTAGATGAATTTCTACAATTGCTGTCGGGATCAACACAAAACAAGAAGTTGAAGGACGACATGTTGATTGATGACCTAGCATACATTCGAGATGCTAAAACTCCAGGTTCATCAAGTTACTCTCTCTTTAACTATTTTTACAATAATTCTGATGAAGTTGTGCCTGTGTTAAACCCTTGGACATGTGGGTTAGCTAGGTTAATTGTACCTAATGTATTTGTGGATGCTAAACTTTTACTAGCCTTAGCAAACAATTATGATGAGCTCTCTAAAAAAATCAAGAAAAGTGATGGTACTGCATTACTAGCTTTGAATAGGAATTTATTCATGAAAGCTTTCAATCTTTACTACCCGATGTAAACAGAGATAGATTTGAAGAAACAAGAAGCTAGATATGAGAAATAGGCTGGGGTAGTCAAAGGTCTAGTACGAAGACACATTCCTAGGTAGACTAAGAATTATATTGCCCCTATGCCCAAATTAGCTCCTTATGCTTATAAGGATTTGGATCATTATATCGAATATATTGCCTTTGCACTCTGCAGAGTACTAGGAAGGGACGAAGGTTCAGAGAGGATTACTAGAGATGTTTTGATGATGACCCTAGACTTGCAGGATATTCATATTAGTACAACCTATGATTATATCAAATATATAATCAATAAGATGCATGAGGGGTTTATGGATATAAAGAGAAAGGAGAAGGAGCCCAATTTTTTACATTACTCCATTCTAATGCATTTAATCATGTATTACAACTACCCTTTTATGAATTTGGAAAATTTGAGGCCACAAAGAATGCACCAGGGTCAGCCCAACTGTATTCAGTTTTGGATAAAAGTTTGGAATTACACTGCTAGGGATTGTAACTTGTCCATTTGAAAATTGGATAGTTTATCCATTATTGTAGTGCTTAGGGGTGAACAAGACCAGATTTCCAACAAAGTTACTATAATTACTCAGACCTTGTGAATATGTAGACAAAACGCCTGGAGATCACAAATGGGGTGACTTCTTATTGGAGCCAAAGTTTACCATAATTAGAGTGTATGGATGTACACATCCACCACATGTACTCCCATTTCATGTCCCTGCTAGAATTGCAGCTATGGATTTTATTTGGCAACTTATGTTGATAGATAAGGAGCATCTTTCTCCTCACAGGAAAGAAACATTCACTCCTAGGCAATTCAAAGTTTATCAGTTTACTATTGGCAAGAGGGCCATCGATCTAGTAGACAGTTGGCTAAGCCATTACAAGATGGGTACAACATCATATAGGTATGTTGATACCGAGGGATTCATTGCTTATTCCAAGAATTTCCTAACCCCCACTATTCCTTACCCTTATGAAAATGAGGAATGCATAGAGGAGGATGCAATAAGAAATATTGTTGAGGATGAGATTGTGATCTCAAGAGAAGATAAAATCAAAGATTTAATGGACTTGGAAAGGAAGGTAAAGAGAAAAGGATTGTCATTTGGTGGTTTCTTTCCTGATTTTCCATATTTGAAGAAGATATAGGGTATGATTGAATCTCATAATTTCTTGTTCAATCAATTGGAGGAAGCACTTGTATTTCCTGAGAAAGGTCACCCAGAGCACTCTGAGTTAGAATATGATGATGATAGTGATGAGGGATATCCTTTACCCACTACCTATCCAGATTATCAAGCAATTACCGAGGAGAAAGCAGTTGAAGGAGAGAATATTATTGACTTGACAGAGGTCCTATAAACAAAGGTTACTAATGGACCTCCTCTCAAAAATAAAAAGGTTGAAATTGGAGAGCCTTCCCAGGCATTAGTCTGTGTGAGAAGAGAGAACAAAAGGGATAAAATTAGTGCCCTTATTCCTGGCAATAGGCCATATGACCATTTATAGAGAAAGGAGATTAGAAAAGGAAAGAAGTTACAATAGGATGAAGAAGAGAATGTTGAATTTCCTCTTTAAGAATGCATTGATGAAAGGATCATTCATCAACAATAATTCCTGGATGATGATAATTTCATAATAACCAAGGAATTTAAAGACTTCCTTAGGTGGCATAAACAACAGGAAGTTAAGAAACAAATTTAGATAGATGGAGGAGAGTCAGTAACAGAAGAAGTCTTATTGGCTATACATAACTATGATCTTGAAACAGAGGATATTTCTCTAGAAGAAGCAAGGAAAATGGTTAAAGCTAGTGGTATGCTACTTTTTGAGGGCTGGGATTTAGCCTCAACATTTATAATTGAGCAAATAAGGAAGAAACCAGATCTAAAATTTTCATCAGAGGTACAGGTGAGGGAATTGATAAAGGTATTTGGTTATGATCCAAAATCCCAAGTTGTTTCTATGTGGAGCCTAGCTCATAAAGATCAGAAGCCAACTTTAATAAATATTCAGGAAAGCATGGTTGGTAATCAAATGGTGTGGTCTGTGAATAACACCAATGATATGGAAATATCACAAGTTTTATCACATTTTTCTCAATTGAATGTGGCAAAGACAGAATAGATATCTCAGAGATATAATACTATAATAGAAGAGACCAATGCTCTTGCAAAAGATAGAGAGTTGTGTCATATCAAGATTTGTGCTTTGGAGAAAACAATTAGAGAATTGACTCATCAATTAATGTAGAAACCTGAGGTCATTCCACCACCACCAAAAGATATTGCTCATGAAGAGGTCTAAACAGAGTTGACAGGGGATAACATTGAGACAAAGCAACAGATCACAGAGCACAATGAAACAGTCTTAGGGGCATTAATGAGCATCTTCAAGCACAAGATTGATATTTTGAAGGATAAGATTGATTTGATTTTTAGTGCATATAATAAACTTCCTATTTTACATGCTAAGGTAATTAATTATATTTCTATTTTAAACCCTTATTTTGGGACATGGTCTAGCATAACACAATTGTTTGAAAGTTTGGCATCATTGAAACTACATAGGAATGACCTCCCAAATATAGTCTTAGAAGTTGGAGATGAAATAGAAAAGATAAATGTAACTTTGCCTTTCTTCAAAGGAAAGTTAAATTAGATTGAGTCTAGAATGAATCTCCTTGGATCAGATTTCAATAGATTTATTCCTCCAATAAAGGGAGATGACAATCAGATCAAAGCCTTGGAGATATGGAGAGAAGAGTTTGATAGAAAGTTGCCTAAAAAGGAGGCATTTATTAATGATAATGCAGAGTTAGATATGGAGTGCTACAATAAAATTCTGGATGAAGCTTTTAAGGTTGAGACTGACATCAATAAATTTATAATAGATGTCAAAAGTATAACTGATGCATAGTGGAATGGGTAGAAAACACAACTAGAGAGAATCAAGAGTTTCAAATGGCCTGCTGAAGATGATGTAGAAGCCTGGGACACACTGACAAAACCAAAAAAGAAGAAAGTTGTTGCAAAGGATATTGACCTCATTGATGAAGAATAGAAGGACACCTAGCACCTGCTATCCGAGCATGGGGAAGTTAGCAATCCTTAAGAATAGTGTAGGTTAGCCTCAAATGGTGGTCACTTGATCTCAATATAATAGCAGATGTTATCTTGAACAACTACAGGCAAAGGTGCCAGAGCTCACAAAAGGTCAAAGTTCAAATCTATTTTCATTCTACAAATTTGTCCATCCACCGCTTGGGGATTTCTTGTATTTTGTCTTTACTATGTTTTTAGGGTTAGGTCTCCAAATCATCCGAAGCTTGTTACATCCTTTTTTTAAGGATTTCAAGATGATTTGAGACTATAAATATGTAATTGTAACCTTTTTTAAAAAAAAAGGGAGTTGAAAGTTTAAAAGAGAATTACAAGGCAGACTAAAATTGTGTCTGAATCTTTGTACTATTTTGTCTATCTATATGTATTTGAAGCTTTAAGACATCAATAGAAATATTTTTCAATCTCTTTTCTACATCTAAATTGTCTCTTTACATTTCTATTATAGTTCTTGTGTGTTTATCTGTAAGGCATTTAAGCACACTGATCACAAGGTGATTGTGCAGTTACTTGTAAGTTCCTTCAAAGAAGGATTAAATTGTTTCAAGTAACCCCAGGGAACATAGAATTAGTTTGAGGATTTGATGATAAATTTTTAGGAAGAGGATAGTATATAAGGTATTCTATCTTTGTTGCAAGTGTTTTATTGATCACCTTACCTTGGATCTATACAAGATATTGACTCATAGCCCAAGGATTAGGCACTGGTTTTATGTTTGCTAAGTAATTGATTCACAATCCAATATTTTCAAATTACTTAATCATATACAATGCAAAACAAATAATTCCATTCAAGTGATCGTATTCTTAGGGTACACTTCAGTTTTCTGATTCCTTGAAGAGAGGATCATTAGGTTGCCCCTCCTAAAATTAAAAGGAAGAAGGAAGAAAATCCTTTTCTCATTGGTTTATGTTATCAAGACCATAGCCTAGCTTATAGTACTCTATTTTAAATTAATTATTGCAATCTCCAAGGTATTTTATAATTTTGTTACAGTGAGGTCATAAATAACAAACCAGTGAATGAACTAGTCCACTAAATATATTGACTGAAGAATCAATAATCTTTTATAGGTAATACCTGCTTGAGTCTGTGGAGCTCAAAAAATAAGGAGGTGATAATAGGTATCCATAGTATTATCAAATACCTCATGAATTGGCCTTTCTCTTGCATAAAAAGGAGTTTTCATTCAAGTATATAGGTATATTTTGATTTTAAGGTTGTGTTGCAAGAAAAAGAGCTAACAAATTGGCGACTACGCTGGGGATAGAGATTGTAAAGTCTTGTTGAAGTATTCAAAAATATCTAGTGTTCTAAAGTTTAAGTCTTTCACTACAGTTGAGTTTTCCCATCTGAGTCACACTAAAAAATAGGCTTCTCCACTAGGGATTGGGTATAATTAATTATAGCTAAGGAGTATCCTATAATCTGGTTAAAACAGATAAGTATTTTGAACACTAGAGATTGTAAAGTCTCGATAAGTATATTCAGAGTCTCTGAGGTTTCAGAAGATAGTATATTTTAGTTGCCAAGGTCATTTTCATAAGTATTCATTCATCCCAAACAATTTTTGGGTGGCGACTCTAAAGTTATATCTCTGAGATCAGTACAAGTTACGTGAACATCTTTCAAAATGAATACTAGGTCAAAAACGAAAGCGAATCCTAAAATTGCATTAGATGGTGGAATCCCATCAACTTCAAGAATGGAGATGTCTTGGAGGAAGAAAAGAAACCAAGTCAGTATAGATGAAACTTCTCCAAGAAGTCAAGACATCAATACTAGGAGAGAGGAGGGTAGTAATCAGTCTAATCATGAAGGCAATACCTTAGAATATGAAGAAGCTCCAGAGAGAGGACTAGAAACACTTGCAGCTACTTCCACTTCTAGTGAACGAGAAGGAATAGACACTATAAGTTCAGATTTTGAGGTTCCTACTGATGAGCTCGATGAAGAAGAAAGGATTTTGATGAAAAAATTAGCCCTTGTTCAACAGAGAAAAAGAGAAAAATATTTTAAAAAGTAAA
Organism: Thuja plicata; assembly: GCA_018584345.1. Taxonomy (NCBI): domain Eukaryota; kingdom Viridiplantae; phylum Streptophyta; class Pinopsida; order Cupressales; family Cupressaceae; genus Thuja; species Thuja plicata. The sequence continues at coordinate 902,364 of MU226474.1, forward strand.
AATATGTTAGAAGAGATGTCGACAAAAGTAGAAGAAGATCCTTAAGACATAAAATTACAAGAAACATTGAAAGGTCTCATATAGACTAAGAAATACCCACTACTCACAATGCTTCTAGTTCACAAAATTTTAAGGATAAAGGTAAACAAAAGATCACTGAAAGCAAACCTGAAGAGCCTAAAGTTCAGAAGGCCTAAACAGAGCAAATGTCCAAATTGGATATTGATCTTGAAAGACTAATAATAGAAAAGGAAACCATGGTAAAGATGCTAGAAAAAGCACAGATGGAAGCTGCAACAATTGAAATGAAAAAGAAAATAGATTTTTTACAGTCCTCCAAATATTCTTATGCTGGAACTGAGAACACAACATCTTCCAAAACAAAAGCTACTACTTTCAAAGAGACTAATAACTTCCAAAGGAAACCATTGCATTATGAAAGGTATAAGCAATTTAATTTCATTGGCATTCCTGGATACCCAAATGCATTTCCAAACAATGTGGGTGATGTGGGAGAAAAGCTCCCAAAATTTGCAGGTAATAATGTTATCTCTTGTGAAGTACACTTAAGAAAATGTATTGATTTTGTTGATGATTTGAATATCAATCATGAAGATGTGTTGATGAAGCTTTTTGTTCAGTCTCTAGTAGAGGATGCTAGAGAATGGTTTAGAAGTCTTTCTAATGGCTCTGTTGCTTCCATGGATGAATTAAATGAGTTATTTAAAGATTAATATGGTGATAAGACAAATAAGGGGTTCTTACTGAATGAGTTCAATAACATCAAAAAGAACTATAACGAAGAGTTCTCTGAGTTCAATACCAGATTCCAAAGAGAAATGCATAAATTATTTTAGAAAATAAGGCTGGATGAAGAGGTATGTCTAGCAACCTATTTAAATGCTTTTGATTCTAAAATGGGTTATGGTCTTAGGGATAAAAACCCTAGAACCCTCACTGATGCTTACAAGATGGCAGTAAATATTGAAATGAACAGAAGGGTGTCTGGTAAACTAAATAGGAGAGATGATTCATGGTTTAGTAGGAGTAACCCAAAGGAACTAGAATACAAAGAGTATAGGGCTCCTCAAAATAATACACCTTCCTATAATAACACTTATAATCCTCAAAATAGGATGCAAAATCATCCTTATGGAACTCAGTTTAAGGATGGAAAGCCTATTGCTCCACCTAGAAAAGAAAAACCTGAGAATAGAACTCCAGACGCTTTGCATAAAAATGTTGTCCATTTTTGCAATGATGATTTATGGTGTGAGGCTTGTGAAGCCCCACACAATCCTAATTTTTGCATTATTTCCTTAGATTTGAAAGCAAATGAAGAACATGGGAATGATGAATGTGAACAATGTGATTATAATATGACAAATGCCTATTCATGTCATGATGTAGATTCAGATAATGAAATTGAAAATCATTATTCATATGGTTCACAAGGAAATATAGAGATTCATCATCAACAAATTTTGTCAGACGGTGAAATAGCAAAAACAAATGACCATGTAAGATGTTATGCACAAAATAATCAAGACCTCCCATTGGTCAGTATAGCTTCATATGAATAAAAAGAAAGAATTACTGTAGATCTGGTGAAAAAAGATAGAAGCAATTATCACTTAAGGAATAGAGTAGTTGGTGGTACTGGTAGTCAACCATCTGGTGTATTTATAAAAGAAAATAAAATAGACACCAAATATATACAAAAGAAAGATGGACCTGGGGAAAAGGAAAACAAACCTAAGGTCAAGATTGTAACTAAAACCATAGAGCCTATTGTTGTATAAGAAGGAAAAGCAAAGGTACAAGAAACAAGTACTTCTCTTAAGATAGAAAACAAAAAATTTAAGAAAGAAGAACCAACTCTGAACATACAGATTGAGGAAAATAATATTATTGTTGAAAAACCAAAGTCCTCAGATATAAAGTATGCTCCAGTAGACATGGGCCACTGTTTGTCTCAAATGACTGTAAAAGTTCCATTTTTAGAAATGATGAGAATCAAAGAACACAAAGAAAAGGTTCTATCATTGTTGAACATTGTGCCTACAATGAAAGTTCAAAATCAAGAAAATGTTGGTAATAGACCAAATAAAAAAGGGAAGGAAGCTGAAGTAATGAATTCTGAGATTCCTCAAATTCTTAAACACAACTACTTCTCCTAAGGTTGTTGACCCATTCTTTCTAACACTGGTAATTAATGGAAGGATGCTTAAAAATTGTATGATTGACTTAGGAGCATCAAACGCTGTCATACCAGTAGAAATTATGAAGTCTATGGGATTACAAGTGGATACTCCTCATGGGAGATGTCAAGCAATGGATTCTAGAGAAGTCCCTGCTATTGGTACTATTGAAGCCATGCCTTACAAATCAACAGTGTGTCTTGATGTGGTTTTAACTATGAATTATCTTATTGTTGACATACCACCACATTATGGGATGTTACTATCCAAAAAATGGAGTGCTTCAATGGGAGGAAACATATAGTGTGATTTATCATATGCTACTTTTAACATTGCTGGAAATAATGTTAAAGTGTCAAGAGAAGGTAGGAATCCTCGCACGATTAAATGGTATGAAGACACTAACATTAATTACTATATCAATGTGGATATGGAGAACTTCAGAGTACAGAGGAGTGATCATCATCATCAGTGTAAAAACATAGATCCTCTGGTTAAAGAATTGACTGAACAAGGTGATGGTTTATGGAAAATGTATTTTGATGGAGCTTTCTCAAAAGAAGGATTAGGAGCTGGTGTATTACTTGTATCTCCATCAAGTAAAACTTTCAAAAATTCTTTTTTGCTAGCCTTTCAGTGTACAAATAATATAGCAGAGTATGAGGCTTTATCTTTAGGGCTAGAAATTGCCATTAAACATGGAATAAAATGTTTAAAACTGTAGAAGTTGATAAATGCAACTTCACCCAAGATCACCTACATGCATAACTGTTACAGAAGAAGCAAGAAGACAGAAGAGAGAAGGCAGCTATGGAGGCCAAAAGGCCAGAGACTGTAAAACCATATTGAAAGAAATGATTTCTATATTCAACTATGATGAAAATATTACAATCTCAATATAAAATACAAAGCAGTGATTCCTTATAAAGGATACCGAAACCCTAAAGGCTAAAACCCTAAAGAATTATAAAGCGCTGGCTAAGTGAAACTTAAGCACTAAAGAGTATAATAGGCTAATAATTAAATCATTTAATTATTAGCTAACTATGACTACTCTAACAAAAAGTTTATGGTGATTCTGAATTAGTGGTAGCCCAGATAAGATCCAAATACGTAGTGAAAAATGATAGATTAAAGCTGTATAAATATGCTATTTGGGATCAGACTGAAATGTTTGACGCATTTTGTAATACCCTCTCCTATGGTGATACTTGGACTTTTGACTTGGACATTTTATTATGATGGTTAGAACTATACATTTACATTTATATTTCGTGGATGATGATATGATTTATATGCTCATTTATGGTTATCATTTATATGTTTATGAGATTAGAAAACCATCTATTTTTATATGTTTTATGGATCTAACCAAAGGACTTATATCTAACCATTATCATGATGTTTTATGTTTCATGGATATGTGTCTGATGTGTTTTCATGG
>MU226475.1:59626-78564 GCA_018584345.1 Thuja plicata
TCCAACATAACTCAAATGCACCTGGGCAGATGCAGAGTACTAAATTATGACAATATGTATGTATGTTCTTTAACCTCTAATCTGTCTCAATCGATGAAGCTAGATGATTTAAGATTTATAACTATATCAAGTATTCCAAACAATGATATCTCCTGCAAATGATTCAAGTAACCATGTGCAATGGATCAAAACAAACTCTAAGAGAAAATGGATTTGAATTTTTTTTTTTTCTCCAGGTGAACAGTGGGAATGCCAATGCTAAAGACAACTAGATATGGCTTATCTTGCAGATGCCTAGCATATTTGAGCCAAGTTAATGTGATCAGTGAAGAAAGAAAGATGAGACCAATTTTGTCTTGTGAAATGTATATTTTAATCTATTAGCTCCTTAGTTGTGGAAGGAATCACCTATCCTTTAGTAAGACTAAGGTTAAAGTAGATGACAATTGAAAGGGCTAGAATTGACACATAACTTGTCTTTACAGGAATTTACCTCCCTACCTATTCATCCTTCAACTTCACATTTTTTAGTATAAGTGACCCTTAGATTTTTCTTAGGCCTATTGAGCACCTCCCATAGCTTATGCTCATAGTTTTGGGTGAATGTAGGAGTTTTAACAATTGCAATTTTCCATATTTTCCTTTTTTTAAAAGCTTGGGTTTGTCTAATTCAAGTTGGAAACTGAGGATATCTTGCAATTGAAACTAAATTTGCAATGTTATCCCTACTTTTTGTCTACAAACCTTTGAAACTATACAATGTACTCCTTTTATTTTCTTGCACAATTTTACTACAACTGCTCATACTTTCAACTTGTTTTTATTAACAATCAGTAGTATTTTGATATTTATATTACTGTAAATTGGAGGTAGAGACATTATTGTGTTTTTCATGCTAATTCTAACAAAAAGCATGATTTTCAAGTTCAGAATTATTGTGGAAATTTCTCATTGATGCATGAATCCTTCCTATCAATTGAGCTTCTAATATCAGGTCATTATTTCTGCTTCTCATGCATTGAATGTCAACATACTGTAGATTCCATCTTTTGTAGTAAAAGCCCCATCACTTTAAGTTTTAGTCTCTGCACTATGGCTAGACGCTTTAGTTCTACATATTTTAGAGACCAATGTTATTATGAAATTAGGTGAGGGGACGAAAATGCATTGTTGGTCTCCCCAGAATTGGGTTCTGTTGATGTGCGTTTTATGACCCACCAAACAGTAGAACAAAACACCGAGGTATCTTATCCTCTCTTGATCAAAGTTCCAAATATGCTAAGATTGTGAGAAGATCATATAGGTCACTCCAAGGTTCCTTTCATGTCAGGTCTTGACCATGGATAAGCTTGGTGGTAAATGTGATTTACTGAATATCACAAGGGGCCTTACATTTTTAAGTCTTGAAAGATTTGCAATGAAACACCTTTTTTGGAATTTTTGGAATGTGCAGAAAGCAAAAGGAAGTAGGGTTTATAAATTGTAATCTACTCCTAAGGGAAATGATAGCAATAGTCAATACTTCGGTGGACAAATTCCCAATAACTAGGTTTCGCTTTGCCAAGTTATACTACAACTATGCGAGACCCAGTGCAATCTTCAAGGTTTATGCAGAGGATTTTCATACCACCATGGACACCATCAAGAAGAACAATGTACGCGAATGACAGAAGTTAAGCATATGCATGAAAAGAGGTTCAAGCTAAATTTACACAATGATTTACAATCAGTAAAATGTCATAAGTACGAACCAAAGGAACTCATCAAAACACCATCATATTTCTTATTGCAATCACAACACTTCATCTAACTTTATCTAACAAATCTAACTAAATGAGGGAATTATGAAACCAAGCAAGCACTAAAACACATCAAGTATTCACCATGAAACCAACAATGAAAAATTTATTGTCTCGGTAGCTCTTTAGTAACAATCTCAAAATTTGCTACTTACAAATGAGAAGTGAAGCCTTTATATAGGTCCTCGAATACAATGAGCGGCCCGGATCAAACAATAACTGATGGCCCAGATTTTTCCAGCTCAGCCCTAATTAGGGTTAGGTCAAGGAAGAAGGAATCTACATTAATGCAAAAGGAATCCACCATCATAGTGCGCAATAAGTACCCATTATGCGTGCATGCTCAAAAGGAGAGTTGGGTTGCAATAAATGACCATTAATCGGGCCCACTATGCATTAAATGCATTTCTATTATGGAATCTACCTTTCACCACTCTGCTTGAATGCCTGGAATCTTCCCAATACTGCTTCTAACTCATCTATACTGATGCTCAGTGTTGATTCCTTCTTGAATTCCAAAGCTACTATAGCTCGTTCAGCTTTCCTCGAGCTATCCTCCCATTCCGGCAACAAATCCTAAGCAGTGTACATATCATTCAAGAAGGTGGAGAAGTTATCAAAATCATCTCTGGTGAAGAAGTTCAATCTGAAGAAATCCTCCAATTTACTCTTCAAGTTGTCCACAGTTATCTCATTTTCATACAACCTCTTTGATACTAGTGATGCAACAGTGTTGGATATTTCTTGCTTGATGTTCTCAGCTATTCCCTGCAATCAAGAAGATTCCTCAATGAAATGCCCAAACATTTCCTTGGCCATGAGCACAGCTGCATACCATCAGGTGAAATCATATGCTTCTCCCTCTTTAACGATCCCATGGTCAACTAGCACTTGCCTGGGTGTCTCCATAAACTCCTATAATTCTGCGATCATCTCATCCTAATAGATATTCTCATCCTCCTACGATTCCTCCATGCACTGAATCTAGGAAAGGATGGACAATGCCCTATTGTAGACTCACACTAAGTCCTCAACATGCTTGTGGGCTTCATTTTGGATGCCCTCGATCTAAGCCTCTGCCCCTTGAGAATTTCTCTTGATCTTATCTATACTCTCTACCAGCTCAGTTGGAACAATCAACGGAGGGACAAAAGATGGAACTTCCTCCCTTACTGGATGAGGTAGACTTCTGATGTAGTCGCATAATGCTCTGATCTCTCCTTTCTACCTCTGATACTTCTCTTCTAATCTTCTCATCTTATTCTTCACCGCCTATGGAGAATCATCAAGCTCCTCCAATACCTTCTCTCGGGAGGTATGACCTAAGTCAAACTTGGCCATGTTATACTCATCTAGAGTGATTTGATCCTTTTCTTTGTCTATAGCCAGTGTTGCAAGCTGAAGGGTTCTGGACCCAGAATCATCTCATACAATCTTCGCAAAGCTCTTAGCCTTTCCCTTCTCATGTGATTGGTTGACCCTGTTCATAATTTCCTACAATTTGAAAGCAGGGTCAACATACTTTTCTTGACTTCTTTTAAGCCTCTACCTCACCAAATCTGGAATGGTGGCTCCTTGATTCTTCTGAATTGCCATCTACTTCTGTTCCTGCACCACCCTTGTATCAATTTCTTCAGCTCCAGGACTTTATGCCATCACCTTTGGGGCTAGTGTCTTTATCATGGAAATCTCATCTTTAGTCATGGGAATCTCTTCCTCTATTATCCTTCTAAAGAAAACACCAAGACTTTCATCAATGGTAACATCTTGTTCCTTACTTTTTGGTGGTGCAAGCCTTTCATTGGTGTTAATGCTCAATCTATCCTAAACTGACCTCGTCACATGTTGCTCTCCTTGCTTAGCTCTCCCCCTACTTGATTCTACTTCTTTCCTAGAAAAGGTGCCTATCTCCTACACAGTTGGAGTCTGGCTGGGTGAGGATGGCATCTCCTTGACTCTTGGTCTCTTCTGTTGTGGCTTTTCGATATGGAGATCCAACCTTCTCTTTGTGTGTGTTTCCTGAGCAATATTCCTTTCTTTTCTATGCTCCACACTCCCTGAGAAAACTTCTCCTTCTTCAATCCTTTCTCTTGATGCTTTCTTTGGTCCTTCATCCCATAGTGGTTGATGCCCTAATAACTCGTAAGTCCAGTCTTCCTTCGGTATACTCATTCTACCAAGTTGGAGCTCAATCGACCACCTTGTGAAGTCAAGGACTGGTTTTGCCAAAACATCAAGATCTAGAATCTCCTTTCTTTTCCAGTCACAGGGACAAGTAACCCTTTCCTTTTTTGGATTATACCCTTTTTGAATCACATTTGAATCTTCCTTCATCTGATCAGGCATGTGAAAGAGTTTGCAAGCTCTGATGATGTTCAGGGGCAATCTGGAGCACATCCTTTCCTTAGTCTTATTTTCAACTGCAGCATTGGCCCAAAAATCTTCAAGGTGTGTCCTATGCTGATACCTTGCTCCTGCCATTGACTTGATTTTGCTATAAGGATCAAAATATGGCCTTCCTAAGTAGAATGGAAGATGGAAGAAATGTAACTCATCCTGGGATCTCTCAACCGCCTTTAGACACGGGCACATTTCAGCTTTATCTTCTCCTATGGAAATCGAGAAATCCAATCCCAGCTTCTTCTTTCCTTTCTAAATCCTGTCGTACACTGTCAATTGCTGAGTAAGCTCCAATAGAACCATATTTTCCATAGGATATCTTGGCAGCCTATACGGTTGTGCCAAAAATCCTTGCACTCGGATGTAGGAGAAGGTAGGAAACTGAATAAACCAGGCTCCGTATTCCTGCACTAGCTTCATTGCTCCTTTAGAAAATATGATGTGCAATTTATTTTCTAGGCTTCTCACAATTCGCATTGCAAAGGCATCATTGACTCAAAAATAATCATCTATGGCTTGTAAATGCAACTGAGGGTAACACTTGTGAACTTTCAGCCGTGAAGTGCCACTTCTGATTGCTCCCTTACATTGCAATCCCTCATATCTTGTATTCCGTGCCAACATGTATACGACATAGGAACTCACGTAAAAATTTTGTGATTTCTCTAGGTTTGCTAGCTATTCATTGAGGTTGTCACTGATCATTCCAGCCCAGTCCATGTGATTGTGTTCTTTAATCACTTGCTCAACAAAGTACCACATCCATGACTCGAACAGATAGGAGTGCGACATGCCAAAGATTCTACTCAGCATCATGATCAAGCCACTGTATTCCCTGTGGAAGTCTAACCAAACCAACTCCTTTGGTATTTTTGAATGGTGGGATCTATTCTTTCTCAACCACTTGTCATTTATGACATTTTAACAATATTGAATTCCTGCAGAAAAAACTTTATGTGCCTGCTCTTTCATCTTCAACACCAATTTCCTAGAAGAAGGGATTCCAAATGCCTTAGCGATTGTGGGTGGAGAAAGGTCCGCAATGATGTTTCCATTAGAATCCTTGATTGTTCTATCTCCTGAACTGAAGTGCCTAGCGCATTCCATGATCAGCTCAGAATGGAGAAAAGCCGGAGCAAAGCCAGCGGTAGCCACAATTCCACTATTCACAATTCGGGTGGCCAAATTGGTCAGTTGATGATCTTTATACCCAAACATTCTTCTGTGAAACTCTGTCATGTCTAGGCCTCCGAGATTAGTATCTCCAATCTCTGCCCACTTCGAAACAATCTTGGATTCTAGGAAAAAACTCCTTTCTTCATTCTTTATCAACTGTTTCCTCGTCATGTTCGTTCCTCTTGGCTCCACCATTCCTACAAAACAACAATCAAAACTAACATAAGAATTTGTGCAGTAGAAAGAAAAAGAAGACCAAATTCTTAAGGAGGAAATTCTTAAAATCTAACAAATTCTTCATCTTCTCTCTCAGAGGTCAAATCTCTCTCTTCTTCATGAAATCATGTTTCTCCATCACATTACTAGAAAAATCCTCTGAAACATTTGATCTTGAATTCTTCACGTCTTTCAAAAATAAAGAATTCTCTTTCTGTTTGGAAATTTTCTCTCTTTTCAAAAAATCCTGCTCAACTTTCGAGGAAAACTTCACTCGAATCCTTTTGATTCCTCAAAATCTCTCATCAACCTATTTTCTCAAACTTTGTGTGATGACAAAATGAGAGAGAGTCTTCATATATAGATCAAAACCCTGAAAAGCTACTTTAAAAGCCAGGAGCTAATTTTAGGAAATTGCTAATTTAGGTGAAGATTCTTTCCCGTAAGTGCCACTTGTCACTGCTTTTGTCCAATTTTTTTTAAAAAAACTTCCAATCTGAGCGCTTTACTTTATGATCAAGTTTCCATTTTATCCATCCTCTTGTTTTTATGATTTTAAATACTGAAAAAGAATAAATATCAATATTTAATCTTTTAATATCAATCCAAAAAAAAGCGATTTAATTTCACTTTACTCTTCCAAATTTTATAATTAACTTGTCGCTTTTTATTAATAATTCAATATAGATAAAAATCAATATTTAATTAATAATTTTCTCCTCCTTGTTGCTTTTTTTTAAATTTTTGGAGGGTTTTTTAATTAAATATTAAATAAATTAATATTTAATTATTATTACATTTAAATAAAAAAAAAACTCTTTCTTTTCAAATTTCCAGCTTTTTGATTTTTTTCAAATTTCCATTTTTTTTTGGATTTTTCCAGAATTCTCCACAATTTCTGCTTTTTCAACTTCTCCATGATTTCATGAATTTTTAAGATTCTCCATCTTCCCAAATTTTTGAGTCTTGGATTTTCGCGATTTCAGAATTTTCCAACTTTGGAATTTTAGGATTTTCTGAAATTTCAGAATTTTCTAAAATTTTCTAAGTTTCGAACTCTCTCACTTTTCAGATTTTTCACGTATTCGGGATTTTCAAAACTTCATGATTTCAATTTTCTAAGGTTTTCAGAATTTCTCCCACTTTCTAAAATTTCAAAATTCCAAGATTCCCACTTTTCAAAGTTTTCCATTTTTTGGAAATTTGCAAATTTCCAAAATTTTGGAATTTTAAATGTCTCCCGATTTCTTCGACCTCGGAAATTTTCACATTTTCCAAATTTTCAATTTTTCAAATTTCCAACCTTTCAAAGATACAACATTAAATAAAACCCAATCCAAGTTTCCAATTGAATTTAATCTTTGTAAATCATTTCCGACCAATAGTTGAATGAAATTTCCCATCTCAACCTCTCGTCATCATCGCCCCTTTTCAATTACCTTTGAAAATGTTCACATGAATTAGACCACAAAAGGGGGCATTTAAAAAAAATTAACTCTTCTCCAAAATTAAAAAAAAAAAAGAATTTTGAAAATTGCCGCAATTCTTTCGAGCACACTTTTGAGAAAGCAGAGAATTTTGGATTTTCCTTCAAATCCATGAAGTGCGCTCCTTGATTCGCGTCGAGTGAGATTTTTATTGGAGTGAAGGATTTTGGACTTTCCTTCAAATCCATGAAAGTATGCTCCATATTATCGGGTGACATTTTGGGGAGATGGCAGAATTTCCTTCACTTCCCTGATTCCCCAACTTGGGAGAAAATGTACTCCTTCTTTCTCGCGGGCGGCATAAAAGCTTGGTCTTGGATTTTGGATTGCGTTGACCATCCTTGGAGTCTATTGAATTGTGCCATGTGATTTTGGGTGTAATTCTAAGGTGTTTGCAAAGAACTTTGATAAGTGTTGAGTGTGTTTGGAGAGTCCATCGAGGATCATGATGTTCATGCCAGGCGGATCTTAAAAATCAAACACCATGTTCCTGAATTGACATTTCATGACCATATCCACCTGTGCTCAACATACTCGAGGGCCATTGTTGGATACTTCCATTTACCTTCTCCTCAATTTTCTAAGTGAGATGCATGTGTGCTAGGCATTTGGCGCAGAATAGGGCTTTGTTTTCATTCTTATTTGCAGATTCTTCATCCACTTTGTTTCCTTACTTGGTCAAAATGTGTCATGCATGCTTCATGATTTTTGCAGACATTTTGAAGTTCTCCTTTCTTGTTGTGGAACATACCGGCTTTTCTACTTCAGTAATTTTTGGAGAGCCCATTCCAAGAACATCCCATGTTTTATAACCATCCTCCCTGATGAGATAGTCCATCGTGTCCTTCATGCAAGAGTCTTCCAAGATGATCTTCAACGACTAGTGCTTCATAACGACATTCCCCTGCAATTGGCCCCCATGAACCTTTTAGACATTGATAAAATCTCTGCAATCACAGAAAGCTCACATTCTAGATGCAATTGAAACATAAACGATCTGCACCCAAAGTTGTGATTACAAATTTAGCCCTTTTTTCAATTTCATTCTTGCTTTAATACCACGACAAGCATAGATTCAAATGGTCTTCCAAGAATAGGGAGAAAGGGAAGGATTGCGATATAGGTAGATATTTGTTGGACCTCAAAGTTGTTTTATTCCACAATTTTATATTCACTAATGACTGGATGCATTACTCAATTGAACCCGTCCATTCTGAGATGAGCTTTCTTAACAATCCCTAAATACAAGACAAAGGAAATGATATGGATTACTTGTTATCCTCCTCCATGCAAATAACTTCTGATTAAACATAGTGCATAATCTTCCTTCTTCTAATTGAGGTAAGCAATCAGGTCCTTACAAAGGATTTCTCTGGATAGCACTTAAATCAGGAAGGACTCCAAAATGGGAATCCTAAAAGGCAAGGAAATAAGTCTATGCCAAGACCTATAAAATACCACCATTTTACACTTGATGCATTTTTTTAACTTGCAGGGAATATCCGCTTATGGGAACAATCATTTGGTGTTATGAATGGAGCCCATCCTGATTCAGTGCCTATTGGATTTTTTACATTCTGGGACAGATTGTAGAGTCCTCCTCTCTTCCCTTGGCTAAGATTGTGTAGTAAGTCGCACATGGAGTTGCAGAGTGTTTAATCTCAAACTAGTTTCTTCACTCATGAACAAATTATTATGGGGTGAATTGACTCTCCTATGAACTGCATCAGACTTCTTAAAACTTCCAATGATGGGTCTATTTGGAAATTCTCACATTTAGTGATTTTACATGATGCTCCCAAAACTAAGACTTTCAGGAAATGGAGAAATCTCTCGGGCGCTGAACCTAAACCATTACTCCTCAAGAGGAATGATAGGAACTATAGAGACTAAAACTAAGAGCAACTGAAATGACAAAAACACAAAGGGAAAAAAGGTGAAAAGACAAGGGGTCCCATCTCTGATGGGTGATGTGTGATTAGGTCACAACATCTGGAGACTCCATAGGTGAAATATTGAAAAAATTTCATGGATAAAAATTTTAATCCGAACTCAAAATTTTGGTTAACCATTATTATGTCATCAAGAAGAAAGAAATTGAAATCAAAAGGGGAGGAGAACCATATATTGGATCAAGACACCTTCAGTCTGTGATTACCCATGTGTGTGTTAATGCATCGATTCCCGCTCAACAAGACAAAATTGGAAACCTTGAGATTAGTCATGACAAGTTATACATTCCTCTTGAATCCAAAAGCATCATGGACATTGCCTCATTGCTAGTCAGGCATTCATAGCCCTGACGAGGTTGTCATTGTAATCCCACGGAGATTTCTCTACTTCTGGAAAATTATTCTTTCAAACACCTCTAGAGATGTCCGCATATCCCCAAAGCCAATCATTTGATCTTTTATCTCAATTTTCTTTTCTTTTCTCTTTCTTTTGATATTTCATTTCTTTTACCTTTTCTCGTATTGTGAGTAGTGAAGCCCACTATGGGTTAGGGAATTACAGTGGCGCTGAAGCAAGATTTTAAAATTTTCATAGGTCATGACCTCCCAAAGAATCCTTAATGACTCAGAGCAATTGATTAGGTGTGAAAGATATAGTAATCTTAGAGTTCAAATGTCGAGACACAATATATGATTAATCTTCTAAGTTAAGTTCACATTCCACCCTATGACAAACATAAGATAGGCGACCTCAGCTTCTAAGGATCTTCATAAATAGTTATCTAGGAAATGAAATAAACAAGACTTAGTGGGACCTCCAGATGGATTTTAGGAAACACATAAAACCTTCTCACAAATGAGAACCCCTATCCTTTAGGCTGCCCAGCAAAACAAAAAAAAAACCCAAAACACTAAACAAGGGAAAGAAAACCAAAACCACCTGAGCAAGGAAACTCAAGGGAAACAAACCCCAAACCAAAAAAGAAACCTAAAATACCAGAAACCCAAAATCCTACAGAGGGAAGAAAACCAATAGGAAAGAAATGATAGGGGAAACAAACCAAAACCCCCCCTAAACTACAAAAAGCAGACAGAACAGGAAAGCAGAAAAATGAGGAAACCAAAACAAAAAACACAAGGGAAACCTAGACTAGCTATGTACAAGGCTTCTGGAAGGAAACCTAGGGTTGGAAATAATGATTGAGGAATTGGCTATTGACTGGCAATGGTACTTCCTCTCCTGTAAGAGTCTTTATCTTAAATGCATTATCTCCCAGTATTTTAGAAATTTTATAAGGGCCTTTGCATAAATTGTCAAACTTATCATGGTCACCTCTCTTATCATGTGCTTTCTCCCAATGGAGAACCAAACCTGAGATCCAAAACTCCTTTACCTTAGACATTCTATTGAACCATCTCTTGACTACTCCCTGATGCTTTGCAAACTTTTCCAGTGCCTGATCTCTTCTCTCTTCTAAATGCACTAAATGAGTCAGCCGTGTCTGCACTCTATCTTCTCCTTCCATGTACTCTTGCATAAATTGTAATGTCAGGATCCTTAATTGAATTGGGAAGACAAGATACCACCCATAAACCAACTGATAGGGATATGTCCCTATAGAGATCTTAATTCTAATTTTGTCCACCCAAAGGGAAAATCTTAATTGTGTGTGCCAATCTTTGAGATTCTTGTCTAGTAACTTTTTGATGGAACTCAACAAATTCTTATTTGTTGATTCAGCCAATTCGTTTCCTTGTGGATAGTAGTTCAATGAAAAACTTAATGTTATCCCATAGTCAAATGCCCAGTTAGAAAACTTCAAAGATGTAAACCCAGAACCATTGTCGCATACCAAGGCATTTGGACATCCAAACCTAGTGATGATGTTTTCTTCAAGGAACTTGATGACCACTTCAGTTGTGCACTATTTAAGAACTTGGGCCTCTGACCACCGTGTGCAATAATCCATAGTGGTTAGGATGTATATGTTTTGTCCTGAAGAAGGAGGATTAATCAGACCAATAAAATCTAGCCCCCATTTAGCAAAAGATTTCACTTGAATAACAGGCTACAATGACATGGCAGGATTCTTTTCACGCACGACAGCTACTTGACATGTGTGATAGCTTTTTACATTTTCATGTGTATCCTTGAATAATGTAGGCCAGTAATATCCTACCCTTGAAATTTGATGGGCCATAGCCAGACTGCTTCCATGACTTGTTTTGTTCTTACTGTGGAAGTGCTCAATAATTTGTCCTGCTTCTTCCCTATTGACACATCTTAGATAGATTCCATCATGATTCTTTCTATATAGGACACCTCCCTGAAGCATAAAATGTTGACTTTTCATTCTTAATGCTCTCTTTTGTACTAGATTCAAGTGTGCAGGGGACTTATGATTCAACAGGTAGTAGACAAGGTCATCATACCAATCATCCGAAGACACTTCTTCTAACACATACACTGGTTGTACTAATCCAGGTCCAATCACGATGATTGTTTGTGTCAGAGATTGCCCACGGACCAGTTTCATTAGTTGTATTTCCATGTCATATTCCTGAATGATGGCCATCCATTTTCCTCTTCTTTCTCCCAACTCATTCTGCATTAACAAGGTTTTTACCGCGACATCAAGAACTATTGCGTACACTTTGCTTCTCAAAATGTAATGTCTGAATTTCTTTATTGCCTTCACCAGTGCATAGGCTTGTTTTTCAACATTTGGGTATCTCAATTCAACATCCTTCAATGGGGAACTCATGAATGCAATACGATGCTCATATTTCTATTTTCATCTTTGAGTGAGAATAGCCGCACACATGTGTTCTGAAGCAAAGGAATATATGTAAAATGGTTTGGTGTAATCTGGGCTGACCAAGACAGGAGCATCCACAATAGTCTGTTTGATTTCTTTGAATGCTCTTTTTGATGTTGGTGTCCAATCTATTTTTACACCCTTCTTCAAAATATCATTCAGTGGTTTGACTATCTCAGCAAATCCGGTGATGAACTTCCAGACAAAGTTGATTTTTCCAAAGAATGACTTCAATTCTTTCTGGCTAGCTGGTAGGCCAATCTTGGAGATGGCTTCAATGTGTTCAGGATCAATTGAGATTCCATGTTCAAAGATCATGTGACCCAATATTTTTTCCTTTGGTGAGGGCGAACATGCATTTCTTTGGATTTAATGATATCCCATATCTTCTACATCTGTGAAAAATTCCTCGCAAATAATTTATGTGGTCTTCTTTGTGCCTGGAAAACACAGTGAGATCATCCATATATATAATGATGCACTTCCCAACCAAATCTTTGAAGGTGTAGTCCATGTCCCTCTTGAAGGTGGCTCCAGCATTGATCCAACTGAAAGGCATTCCTCTTTAAGCAAATATGCCCCATTTTGTTGTAAATGAATTTTTCAATCTATCTTCTTCCTCCACCATTACTTGGTTATATCCAAAATAGCCATCCAAGAATGAAATCATCTAAGACCCATTCACAACTTGTATTACTTTATCTAATGATGGCACTGGATAGTTGTATTTCTCTAAAGATCTATTAAGATTTCAGAAATCCACACACAATCTTATTTCTCCATTTTTATTTCTAACAGGAACCAGGTTGGTGACCCACGTTGAGTGTCTAACTGGAAAGATAATCCTTGCCAAAAGTAGCTTCCTAACCTCTTGCTGGATCAATGGTTCCAACATTGAATTTATCGGCCATTGTCTCTGTCAGAAAGGCTTACTACCTGGATTGAGTGGGATAGTATGTGTGATGAGGGATGTATCATATGTCTTCAAATCTTCATATCCCCATGCAATTACATTGGGAAATTCCTTTATCAAATTTAGAATGCTCTCTTTCTCCTTCAGAGTACAAACTTTCCTGATAAAAATATTTTTTACAAATCTTCCTCTGTTCCTACATTTACCTTTTTGCATTCACCTCCATCGGATGTCTGGTACTTGAGGGTGCTCAGTTTGTCAGAATCAAAGATTCTTTCCAACTCTATCATTCCTTTAGGAATGGTGTTTGTCCTTAAATTCATGATTTCATTGATTCCAAATTCTGCTTCTTGTTGTTCTCCTTCATCGATGAATTGTGCTTCAAAGACCCTTGAACTTGTTATAAAATCGAGGATATGCTTATCATCCTCAAATACCTAGAAATTCATAACATTGTCAGGGACTGAGGGTACTGAAGTTAGTTCAAATATGAATTTCTTCACACACTCCATGGCCAATGGTTCCAATGAACCTGTAGATTGGGCCAGTGAATTTGCCACCAGATTATTTTCTCTACCTATCCTTTTAATGTTGAAAGCATCAAAGTTTTCAATTAAGTCCCAAACTCTATTGCGGTAGCGACCCAACCTTTTGTCATGGCATGCGTATTTCTTCCGAACTTGTTTTACCACTATGTTTGAGTCTCCACGCATATGAAGGATTCTAGTACCCTTTTGGATATCAAGTAGCAATCCAATAACTAATGATTCATACTCAGCGACATTGTTTGTGCATGGGAACTACAATCTATGTGCCGCTAAGTAAGTTTCTCCATTCAGACTGACCAGCTCAATGCCTGCTCCATTTCCTTTCTTCGACTTGGATCCATCAAATGATAGTGTCCATGCTTGATCATAATTTTGTGCGTGGGAGGATTCAGATCCTGGTTTGTCAATTTCTTCATCATGGTTCCCTGGGAAACTTTGATCTTTATCTTCTCCAATTTCTTGATGTTATGGCCACGTCACATGCGGTGAATTTTCAACATTCAGGGGATTTTCAACATTGACACTTGGGAAATTGTGGCTTTATACATCGTGCATGAAACTTCTGAGTGGAAAGCATTGTGAATCCCACACCAATTGGGTAATAGCAGGTTTTGAATGCAAGCATCTTTGCCCAATTCAACTTCTTGTTTCATACTTCTTAGGAAAAAGTTCTTAAAATTTTCAAACATTCCATCATTCAAGGTTGGCTTTGGATAATATCAACAAGAGCTTCAATGAACTTGGGGATCACGTTTGGACATCCTCCTTGATGGTAGCCTTGTAACATTAAAATTTCTCCAGTTTTGGGCACATATGATCCCAATGTTGTTTCCATGAATAGAACCTCATTGTCTCCACCATACTTGGTTATTAGCAGTCGGAGCCTGGGTGTACATTCTATCCTAAACTGATTTGGAATTCCTCTCCATCGTAGCCACATATGAGAAAAGTAAGTAGCTATGTATCCATTCAATTTCCTTTCCCAATCTCTGCTTAAAAGCATACCATATCCATCTGGAATTTCCACGATAGATATATCGATGCAACTTTGGATTCATGGATCTAAAGCAAGTTGCATATGAATGTTATTCAATTCTCCCACAACCGGGACTTCAATTTTATCTAGCTATCACTTTCTTGTCTATCTACAGTGGGATCAATCACAATTTTGTACAAATTTATAGGGGCATTACATTACTAGATGCACCATAATCTATCAAGCAGTTATGTAACATTTTCCTAAATATTTGAACTCACACAAGGAATGGGGCAGGCTCCTCTTTTCCTTGATAGAAAATCATAGGCTTTCATTCCCTTGGATTAAATTTTTCATTCTTTGTACTGTGTAAAGTATCATCTCTATTTTGATTCATCCTTTGTTCCTTTTGAGCATCTGTATTTCCATTTCCCTCTTTTCCCTTAGCTATGGGGTCACTTTGTGATATGGCTCCATCTTATATGACACTTCGGTCATCAGGAAAATTATGTACCATTCCAATGAAGCTTGGAGGAATCTGGTGTACATCAGATGCATTTGGTTGTACATCTTCCACAACATTAGTATTCTATGCAAAACTAGACTGAGGGTTGTTGGGGTTGGTCCTCGGTGGATGTGATACACCTTGGGAAATATTCCTAGGGTAGACATCATTCAGACTCCCCAATAAGGTTTCTCTAACTTCTGGGATTTTCATCAATTCATATAAGGGCAAACTAATTTTGATCTTCTTGAATCCTTCTAGCAAGAAAGAGCTCAGCCTCTGGAATTCCTCTCTAGGAGGATTTTCTTTCTGTCTCGTTTCTCCAGGATGAGCAGTAGATTGTGTAACAAGTTTTCCTGTTTCATTTTGTGAAGCATTTGTTGCTGCCAGTTGCCTTCTCTCACCTTGTGAACCAGCTGATGGTCGATATTCGGGTGAGTCTGTTAAAGGACTCAGTACATTACTCGCACTGGGGTACGGAGGTGTGGAAAAATTATTTGGAGGAGTTGATGTTGTCATAGGTTCATGATTTCTAGAATTCCTCTGATACATTCTAAGAGACGCATTTCCAGAAGTTTGTTGAAATGTTTGAACTTCACTTACTCCTTCTACCAGGACACTGCTGTATAACAGAGGGAAGGAAAACCCATCCTTATGCAATGGTCCATTCGGGGATGCATGTGGAGACTGATCTCTTGATGGAACTTGATACATGGGCACCTCCATAGGACCATTGGCTGATGCCGGTAGGAATCTCTAATTATCCTACATTGGCATATAATATTGCATGTTAGGCGAAGGAAATGTGAAATCATCAAAGACCAAAACTTGGTCGTACCTTGACGAAGGGACCAATTCATACCCCATAGGTGGAGGATTTTCAGGTGTAGTAGTGTTTCTTACTTCCCCTTTGAAAATGTTGGCAGCCATCTGAAATTCTTGGCATTGTAACTCAGAATGGTTATTTGTCTCATGCAATTGACACCATCTGGACAACGCTACTTCTGCTAGGAAAACTTTATCTGCCGGTCGGCTTTCAGTAGCTACTGGATTATCTAATGGTGAGGGTACACTGCTATTCTTCAAATTTGTGTTCCATGATCTTCTCTGGTGTCCTTGGTTGTTATTACAATACCCAAAATTGTTCTCTTGATAATTTTGATTATTGTTTCAATATCTGGAATGATTATCATGGTATCCCTGGTTATATCCTTGAGGATTCTCTTGGTGAGCTAGAGGTTTCCCTTGATATCCTTGGTTGTTACGTTGATGTGACTGGTGATTTCTTTGTTGATTCTACAATTGATTATTTTGATTTTTGAGGTAGGTGACCTCAGTGGACAACTTCATTACTTTCTCTATTAGATCCCTCATCTCTTCTCTTTCTTCTTGAGTCCTTGTCGCAGTCATCATGTTCTGGAGATATACAGGTTGTGCTGGCATTGCCCGAGACATAAGGGCCCATGGATGTGGCACTAACTAATTGGAAGGAACAAGAACATGATTAAGAGCAGGCGTATGGTTCATCATTCCTTGATTCAAAGCATTAGGATTTACAAAGAAATTTGGCGGTCCAGTAGCAGTTGCTAGTGACTGTAAACTTACCCTCTCATCCTCTGCGTATGCTTGAATCAAACTAGTAGGAGGTGGATGAGTCTTCTGGACAAACATGGAAGTGAAGCAATCTAGGGCTGTATAGTAAATAGGTCATGCCTATAATCACCCATGTGATAAGGATCACGCAATCTTGAATAGGCCCTTTGGAACCTATTGTTGAAGGCACCAATTGACTCACGTTCTTACCTTCTTATCTCAATGAGTTGCCTATACAACTCTGCTGGAGTGATTGGCAGTCTAAAATTTCTGAGGAAAGCATCCTTCAATTCTTGCCAAGTTGGGATTTAATTTGAAGGCAGATTGATGTACCAATAAAAATTTTCCTCCCCTAGTGAGTAGGGAAATAGCCTACAAGAAACACCCTCTTCTTGAACATTTCTATTTGAAGAGCATCTTCAAAAATCTTAATGTGCTCATTAGCAGTGTGGTTGACATCATTAACAAAGAACTTAGAAAAGAAATGCTCTGGATTCTTTGGCATATTATGATAAGAGGAAAATGTCACGAGAGGTGACGCATTTTAGGGATGCCATTTTTTTCGTGCCATGGTTTGAACGGTTGTAGGAGCAACTACTTGTATGGGTATCTAAACTATTATTTGCTAAATTTGTGTAGTTCCTTCTTGATTTAATCCTTGTTGCACTTGATCAGTTTCTTGCACTCGACGTTGTGGAGGTGGAGTTTGAAATAATCTCATGAGATTGGCTACACTTGGTGAGTTTTGGCTTGTAGATGCTTCTCTCTTGCCTCACCTAGGCTTTGGATCAAACTTTAATTCTTGTAATTATTTTTCTCCTAGAGTGGATCTTAAAATTCTCTGATGTACCTCAGGCGAAAATGAGTTAATGCACTCCAGTATGTGAAATCTCCTTAATTCCTTCTGACAAGCACTGGGAATTGAATTATTAATGCTCTTTGAAGAGCTACTTTGATCCTTTGAGACTTCTCTTCTACTTCAAATCTGAGATTTGGCTAAAGGATAGGTACGACGTCCGTATGTGGTAGTACCATCTTGATTCATGACATACAGTCTTTTAACACTTATGTGAGGACCCTCTTTCTAGCGCTAGTTTATGTTGATGGAATGAAGATGGAGAGTTTGTGTATCACCAATGATCTAATTTTAGAAATTACTCCAAGAATGAAATTTAATTCACCCTCCTTCTAGTGCCAGTTTCTGTTGATGTGCGTTTTATGACCCATCAAACAGTAGAACAAAACACCGAGGTATCTTATCCTCTCCTAATCAAAGTTCCATATATGCTAAGATTGTGAGAAGATCATATAGGTCATTCTAAGGTTCCTTTCGTGTCAAATCTTGACCATGGATAAGCTCGGTGGTAAATGTGATTTGCTGAATAGCACAAGGGGCCTTACGTTTTTAAGTCTTGAAAGATTTGCAATGAAACACCTTTTTTGGAATTTTCAGAATATGCGGAAAGCAAAAGGAAGTAGGGTTTAGAAATTGTAATCTACTCCTAAGGGAAATGATAGCAATAGTCAATAATTTGGTAGAAAAATTTCCAATAACCAGGTTTTGCTTCGCCAAGTTATACTACAACTAGGCGAGAATCAGTGCAATCTTCAAGGTTTATGCAGAGGATTTTCATACCACCACGGACACCATCAATAAGGACAATGTACACGAATGACAAAACTTAAGCATATGCATAAAAAGAGGTTCAGGCTAACTTTGCACAATGATTTACAATTAGTAAAACGTCAAAAGTATGAACCGAAGGAACTCATCAAAGCACCATCATATTTCTTATTGCAATCACAACACTTCATCTAACTTTATCCAACAAATCTAACTAAATGAGGGAATTATGAAACCAAGCAAGCACTAAAACACATCAAGTATTCACCATGAAACCAAAAATGAAAACTTTATTGTCTCAGTATCTCTTTAGCAACAATCTCAAAATTCGCTCCTTACAAATGAGAAGTGAGGCCTTTATATAGGTCCTTGAATACAATGAGTGGCCCGGATCAAACAATAACTGATGGCCCAGATTTTGCCACCTTAGCCCTAATTAGGGTTAGTTCAAGGAAGAAGGAATCTACATTAATGCAAAAGGAATCTGCCATCATAGTGGACAATAAGTACCCATTATGCGTGCATGCTCAAAAGAAGAGGGGTGCAATAAATGACCATTAATCTGGCCCACTATGCATTAAATGCATTTCTATCATATAATCTACCTTTAACCACTCTACCTGAATGCTTGGAATCTTCCCAATAATGCTTCTAACTCATCTATACAAACACTCAGTGATGATTCCTGCTTAATTCCAAAGCTACTATAGCTCGTTCAGCTTTCCTTGAGCTGTCCTCCCATTCCAGCAACAAATCCTGAGCAGTGTGCATGTCATTCAAGAAGGTGGAGAAGTTCTCAAAATTGTTGAGATTGAAGAATGTCAATCTACCCAAGAAACACCTGCATGCAAAGACTATTACGAGACAGAATGAAACAGACAGAAGATAGAAGGATCAGAAGCTATGGCGGCCGATAGGCCAGAGAATGAA
>MU226475.1:90864-101333 GCA_018584345.1 Thuja plicata
ATTTTTCTCCTAGGACTACTGCTTATAAAATCATGAGGGCCGGGTACTATTGGCCATCTATCTTCAAGGATAGTCATGATTATGTTAGGAAGTGCATCAAGTGTGCCTTATTTGCAAGAAAAGAAAATTTCGCTGCTCTACCCCTTCAACCAATCAAAGTTGACCAACCTTTCATGAGGTGGGGCATAGATTTCATAGGTATGATCAACCCTCCATCTAGTGCAGGACATAAGTGGATAATTACTGCAACAGATTATTTCACTAGATGGACAGAAGCAGTGGCCTTAAAGGAGGCCAATGAGAGTGTTGTCCTGAACTTTTATGATGATTTAATTCATAGGTTTGGTACTCCTGATTCAATTGTTTCAGATAATGCACTGGCATTTACAGGCCTTAAAGTCTCAGATTGGGCAGTTAAGAATGGCATTTATCTGAATACCAGCTCAAATTATTATCCCCAAGGTAATGGTTTGGCAGAATCCACAAACAAGAACCTGATCAGAATAATTAATAAGACTCTTCAGGACAATCAAAGAGATTGGCATACAAAACTTAAGTCTGCCTTGTGGTTAGACAGAATTACCCCAAAGAAGATCATTGGTAATTCTCCATACATGTTGGTGTATGGCAGAGAGGCTAAACTTTCCATTTCAATAGAATTACCAGCTCTGGACTTAGCCACTCAGTATGCCCTATTTTATGAAGAGGATCCCCTACAGATCAGGTATGCTCAATTGATGGAATTGGAAGAAATCAGAGACAAATCTATGAAAGATATGGAATTCCATCAGAATCAAACTAAAAGGAGCTTTGAAAAAAGAACCAGGGGAAAGAACTTCAAGGTTGGAGATGTGGTTCTCAAGTGGGATGAGTTCAGGTCCAGACCTGGAAGACACAAAAAGTTTGATTCCTTTTGGGGTGGACCATTTGTTATAATAGAGTGCAGGGGATCTAACGCTTTCCATCTTTCAACTCTTAACGGAGATGCCCTACCAATGTCAGTGAATGGTTTCCACTTGAAGCCTTGCTTTGAGGTTAATCCCTCTCGGTAGGTCCTTGTTTTCTTGTAAGATTTTCCCTATTTTTTCCCTTTCCCTGCTTTCTAGTGTAGTTTCCATGTTTTCCAAGAAGTGCGCGTGCACAGTTTTGCCCTGTCGAGTTTTTGTGCTCAAGAAATGACTCCATGCCCAATGGATAGTTTGATGTCAATAGGCTACTAGTTTTCATGTCTAGCAGGCTGACATCCTGCAGAGGTCGCCAAAATGTTGCACAAATTTTCCATTCCTATGCAATTTGGCCTATTTTTCCCTGTCATTCACCTCATTCCCTGAATTTCTTGGTTTCTGCTCTTTCCCAGGCTTTCTGATTTTTAAATCCTATTTTGCCGTGCAAAGAAATGGTCATGTTCCTTTTTGAAAATATGTCTTAGCTCATCGCTCTGTCGCATCAATTTTTATGTCATGCCTTTATGTTGCGCGACTGTGCGACGAGTTGCATTTGAGGGTCATCGCGTAATCGCGAGCCATTTATGAAGACTTCAGCTCTATCTGTGAGTGTGCGATGAGTTATAATTCATGTTGTTGCGCAATCACGATCTATTTTTAAGTGACTCTGATCTGTCCGTGAGTTCGTGACAAGCAGAAGGAAAAGGGAATCGCGCAGTCGCGATCCACTTGGGTCTAGTTGTGTTTTGTGCGCGACTGAGCGGGTTCAGCGCTTTAAGGTCGCCATCATGCAGTCACGAGGCCTTGTCAAGGTCGGGTCGTGAGCTCGCGGGTGTGAAACGAGCTAAACAAGGAATGCTGTCGCTCAGTCGCACAGACAGTTTCAATGTTAATAAGGGTCCGCGACCGAGCGACCAAAGGAAATGATTAACTCCATCGCGCACTCGCCAATGTTTTCAGATGATTGGAGATGAGCTCGCGAGCTTACGACCGAATAAGGAAATGGAAGTCGTCGCCCTGTCGCCAATCAATGCAAAACAAAAGAAAAAGAGCCGCGAGGATACGACCAGTCACAGGAGAAGGTTGTCGCTCAGTCGCCCGTCAGTAAAGATGAGGAAAAAATGGCTCGTGAGTGAGTGACTGAAGAAAGACAAAGACTCATCGCCCAGTCGCCGAGCAACTTAGATAAAGGAAAAAAGACTTGCGGGTGTGCGATTAGCAAATAGATAGGCTCATCGCTCAGTCGTCGATCAACTCACAGAAAGGAAAAATAACCTGCGAGTCAGCGACGAGCAAAGAGGAATGGTCATCATGCAGTTTCTAGACAATAAGGATCAAAGGAAAGCAGCTCGCGAGTGAGTGATTAAGAAAGGAGAAGGTATCATCGCCCACTTGCGCATGAAATAAAAGCAGAGTCAAGAGTTGTGCGAGTATGCGATAAGGCATAATTGAGATAAGAAGATGTTTTTCTCGGCTTGTAGGTTTTCAAAGGTTAATCAGAGTGTTCTAAATTTCAGAATTATGCACAGACCGTCTGTCGATCCCAGGATTAGATTTGTCTCAATATCGATAACAAAGGAAGGGTGATTCAGGATGTGACAGGTCGAGGAACAGATGGCATCGCTTACTCAGCAAATGAAAAGAAACAGGAGCATAAGATATTGTTTCTTAGACGGTGGAAAGATTAGATTTAAAAAAAGATCAAAGGATGCAGTTGATAAAGTCTGCAGAAGAGTTATTGCATTTCGGAGACTTTTTGTGACTCTTCTAGAGGGATAAGACTGTTTCTGAGAAGGGGCATTTATGTTGATATTTCCTGGTTATGACTTTTGGGGTCACCAAGTTGCTTTTTTGAAGACTTAAGAAAGGCTAAGCGGTGGCTGGATAGGCCAAAATTTGATCCAGAAGTTATTGCTCTCCAAAATGCAGTTGGCAAAAAAGTATAAGTATGAGTTGAGGACTCATTTTGATAGGGGGTTCATTTTCGTAAAGGAGAGAAGCCCACTTTTTCAAGAAAGTCATCTTTTCTCAGAAAGCCATCTGTGGTGTTTTTTATACCCTCTGGTTTTTCTACTCTTTGTAAATCTCCCATTGATGATTAAGATATTCTTGAGGTACTTGTGATATTTGTTCTATCCCTGTCTTCACTATCTCGATTATCTCTTATTGGATTGAAGTTTATGAATGTTGTTAATGAGAATTGGGGTTCCTAGTCCCTCTCACTTTTTGTGCTTTTGCATGTTACTGTGTCTGATTTGATTTTAGATGTTTTGTGAGTATACTACAACCCCTAGCAGTCTTGTCTCATTCCTACACCTAGTTGTAGAAAAGGATGTTTGTTTGCAGGTCATAGGTCGAGTCTTTTGTTCAGACCCTCCTATGAAATACTTATGCAAGCCTATCTAGTGATTTATGACTTATTAGACCTGTTTCCTCCATTGGTTTCATTCCTTTATACTGAGATACAAAACCTAATTTCGGTGTATCACCTAGTAGGTAGTTTGCTTTTCAGTTATTTTCCTTTCCATGCAATCCTTCTAACCCTTTTCCCCTCAAGTTTACTTTCCTGTTTAAGAGGAAGTTAAGGTGATTATCTAAGAGGAACCAGCCTAGAATCTGGAGGTCTCATCTCAGTTAGCGTAAGGTCTCACAACCTTGAGATGACTCCCTTGTTATACTGGATTATCAAGACCAAGAGAGCTTGAGATCAGAGGCGCAAATTCAGTGTATAACAGGCACATTTTAGCTTTATCTTCTCGTATGGAAATTAGGAAATCTAATCCCAGCTTCTTCTTTCCTTTCTAAATCTTGTCATACACTGTCAATTGCTGAGTAAGGTCCAACAGAACCATCTTCTCAATAGGATATCTTGGCAGCCTATACGGTTGTGCCAAAAATCCTTGCACTTAGATGTAGGAGAAGGTGGGAAACTTAATAAACCAGGCTCCGTATTCCTCCACTAGCTTCATTGCTCCTTCAGACAATCTCATGTGAAATTTCTTCTGTAGGCTTCTCACAATTCGCATTGCGAAGGCATCATTGACCCAGACATAATCATCTATGGCTTGTAAAGTCAACTGAGGGTAACACTAGTGAATTTTCAGCCGTGAAGTGCCACTTTCGATTGCTCCCTTACATCGCAATCCCTCATATCTTGTATTTCGTGCCAACATGTATATGACATAGGAACTCATGTAAAACTTTTGTGATTGCTCCAGGTTTGCTAGCTGTTCACAAAGGTTGTCACTGATCATTCCAGCCCAGTCCATGTGATTGTGTTCTTCAATCACTTGCTTGACAAAGTAGCACATCCATGACTCAAACAGATAGGAGTGCGGCATGCCAAAGATTCTACTTAGCATCAGGATCAAGTCGCTATATTCCCTGTGGAAATCCAACCAAACCAACTCCTTTGGCAGTTTTGAATTTTGGGATCTATTCTTTCTCAACCACTTGTCATTTATGACATTTTCACAATATTAAATTCCTACAGAAAAAACTTTATGTGCCTGCTCTTTTGTCTTCAAGACCAATTTCCTGGAAGAGGGGATTCCAAACGCCTCAGCGATTGCGGGTGGAGAAAGGTCCGCAATGATGTTTCCATCGGAATCCTTGATTGTTCTATCTCCTGAACTGAAGTGCCTGGCACATTCCACGATCAGCTCAGAATGCAAAAAAGCTGGAGTAAAGCTAGCTGTAGCAACAATTCCACTATTCACAATTTGGGTGGCCAAATTGGTAAGTTGATGATCTTTATACCCAAACATTCTTCTGTGAAACTCTGTCATGTCTAGGCCTCTGAGATTAGTATCTCCAATCTCTGCACACTTCATTCTTGAAACAATCTTGGATTCTGGGAAAAAACTCCTTTGTTCATTCTTTATCAACTGTTTCCTTGTCATGCTCATTCCTCTTGGCTCTGCCATTCCTACAAAACAACAATCAAAACAAACATAAGAATTTTCATAGGAGAAAGAAAAAGAAGACCAAATTCTTAAGAAGCTGGAAATTCTTAAAATCTGACAAATTCTTCATCTTCTCTCTCAGAGTTCAAATCTCTCTCTTCTTCATGAAATCATGTTTCTCCATCATCTTACTAGAAAAAATCCTCTGAAACTTTTGATCTTGAATTCTTCACGTCTTTCAAAAATAAAGGATACTCTTTTTGTTTGGAAATTTTCTCTCTTTTCAGAAAATCATGCTCAACTTTTGAGGAAAACTTCACTCGAATCCTCTTGATTCCTCAAAATCTCTCATCAACCTGTTTTCTCAAAATTTGTGTGATGACAAAATGAGAGAGAGTCTTCATATATAGATCAAAACCCTAAACAGCTGCTTTAAAAGCTAGGAGCTAATTTTGGGAAATTGCTAATTTAGGTGAAGATTCTTTCACATAAGCACCACTTGTCACTGCTTTTCTCCAATTTAAAAAAAAAAAAAACTTCCAATCTGAGCGCTTTACTTTATGATGAAGTTTCCATTTTATCCATCCTCTTGTTTTTCTGATTTTAAATATTGAAAAAGAATAAATTTTAATATTTAATCTTTTAATATCAATCAAAACAAAAATGATTTAATTTCACTTTACTCTTCCAAATTTTATAATTTACTTGTCACTTATTATTAATAATTAAATGTAGATAAAAATCAATATATAATTAATAATTTTCTCCTCCTTGTTGCTTTTTTTAAATTTTTGGAGGGTTTTTTAATTAAATATTAAATAAATTAATATTTAATTAATATTACATTTAAATCAAAAAAAAAAAACTCTTTGTTTTCAAATTTCCAGCTTTTTGATTTTTTTCAAATTTCTAATTTTTTTTTGGATTTTTCCTGAATTCTCCATAATTTCTACTTTTTAAACTTCTCAATGATTTCATAAATTTTCAAGATTCTCCATCTTCCCAAATTTTCAAGTCTTGGATTTTCAAGATTTTAGAATTTTCCAACTTTGGAATTTTAGGATTTTTTGAAATTTCAGAATTTTCCAAAATTTTCTAAGTTTCAAACTTTCTCACTTTTCGGATTTTTCACATGTTCGGGATTTTCAAAACTTCATGATTTCAATTTTTTTAGGTTTTCAGAATTTCTCCCACTTTCCAAAATTTTGAAATTCTAAGATTCCCACTTTTTGAAGTTTTCCATTTTTTGGAAATTTGCAAATTTCCAAAATTTTGGAATTTTAAATGTTTCTCGATTTCTTCGACCTTGGAAATTTTCACATTTTCCAAAATTTTGATTTTTTGAATTTCCAACCTTTCAAAGATACAACATTAAATAAAACACAATCTGACTTTCCAATCAAATTTAATCTTCGCGAATCATTCCCGACCAATAGTTGAACGAAATTTCCCATCTCAACCTCTCGTCATGATCGCCCCTTTTCGATTACCTTTGAAAATGTTCACATGAATTAGATCACAAAAGGGGGCATTTTAAAAAAATTAAGTCTTCTCCAAAATTTTTAAAAAAAGCCTTTTGAAAATTGCCGCAATTCTTCCCAGCGCACTTTTGAGAAAGTAGATAATTTTGGATTTTCCTTCAAATCCATGAAAGTGCGCTCCTTGATTCGCGCCGAGTGAGATTTTTATTGGAGTGAAGGATTTTGGACTTTCCTTCAAATCCATGAAAGTGCGCTCCATATTATCGAGCGACATTTTGGGGAGATGGTAGATTTTCCTTCACTTCTCTGATTCCCCGACTTGGGAGAAAATGTACTCCTTCTTTCTCGCTGGTGGCATAAAAGCTTGGTCTTGGATTTTGGATTGTGTTGACCATCCCTGGAGTCTGTTGAATTGTGCTCTGTGATTTTGGGTGTAATTTTAAGGTGTTTGCAGAGAACTTTGATGAGTTCTGAGTGTGTTTGGAGAGTCCATCGAGGATCATGATGTTCGTGCCAGGCGAATCTTAAAAAATAAACACCATGTTCCTGAATTGACATTTCATGACCATATCCACCTATGCTCAACGTGCTCAAGGGCCATTGTCGGATACTTCCATTTACCTTCTCCTCAATTTTCTAAGTGAGATGCATGCGTGTTGGGCGTTTGGCGCAGAACAGGGCTTTCTTTTCATTCTTATTTGCAGATTCTTCATCCACTTTGTTTCCTGACTTGGTCAAAATGTTTTGTGCATGCTTCATGATTTTTGCAGACATTCTAAAGTTCTCCTTTCTTGTTGTGGAACATACTGGCTTTGCTACTTCAGTAATGTTTGGAGAACCCATTCCAAGAACATCCCGTGTTCTATACCCATCCTCCCTGATGAGATAGTGCATCACTTCCTTCGCGCAAGAGTCTTCCAAGGTGATCTTCATAGACTAGTGCTTCATAACCACATTCCCCTGCAATTGGCCCCCATGAACCTTTCAGACATTGATAAAATCTCTGCAATCACAGAAAGCTCGCATTCCAGATGTAATTGAAACATAAACGATCTGCACCCATAGTTGTGATTACAATTTCAACCCTTTTGCGATTTCATTCTTGCTTTAATACCACAACAACCATAGATTCAAATGGTCTTCCAAGAATAGGGAGAAAGGGAAGGACTGCGATACAGGTACATATTTGTTGGACCTCAAAGTTCTTTTATTCCACAATTTTATATTCACTGATGACTGGATGCATTACTCAATCGAACCCATTCATTCTGAGATGAGGTTTCTTAACAATCCCTAATTACAAGAAAAAGGAAATGATATGGATTACTTGTTATCCTCCTCCATGCAAATAATTTCTGATTAAACATAGTGCATAATCTTCCTTCTTCTAATTGAGGTAAGCAATCGGGTCCTTACAAAGGATTTCTCTGGATAGCACTTAAATCAGGAAGGACTCCAAAATCGGAATCCTAAAAGGCAAGGAAATAAGTCTATTCCAAGACCTAGCAAATACCACCATTTTACGCTTGATGTGTTTTTGTAACTTGCAGCGAATATCCACTTATGGGAACAATCATTTGGTGTTATGAATGGAGCTCGTCTTGATTCAGTGCCTATTGGATTTTTTACATTCCAGGATAGGTTGTAGAGTCCTCCTCTCTTCCCTTACTTAAGATTGTGCAGTAAGTCACACATGGAGTTGCAGAGTGTTTAATCTCAAACTAGTTTCTTCACTCATGAACAAATTATTATCGGGTGAATTGACTCTCCTATGAACTACATCAGACTTCTTAAAACTTCCAGTGATGGGTCTATTTGGAAATTCTCACATTTGGTGATTTTACATGATGCTCCCAAAACTAAGACTTTCAGGAAATGGACAAATCACTCGTGCGCTGAACCTAAACCATTACTCCTCAGGAGGAACGATATGAACTATAGAGACAAAAACTAAGAGCCACTGAAATGAAAAAAACACAAAGGGGAAAAAAGGCGAAAAGACAAGGGGTGCCATCTCTGATGGGCGATGTGTGATTAGGTCACAACAGGTTCCCAAGAAGATCACAGATAAAACTGCTTTAACGCCCATTCATGGGCTAGGAGGAAATGCAATGTGGCAATGGAGTACCCAAATTTTCCCTTTTACTGTCTACTTCAATATCTTGATTTATTTCTAGCTTCCTATAAGTTTATGAAAGAACAACATTCAAGACACTTTCTTGATCCTAAAGATCAAGTTCACCATGGGTAACTGCTAGACCGGACACCACAACTGAGAGTTAGTAGAATCTAGGGGTAAAGGAATCTCTATACTTGAATGCATCTAAATCTAGGAGTATTTCTTTTGTCCAACTCACCACGAACAGGGGTATCTTACCCTTCTGATTGAAAGGATATAATTAACTTATATTTTAAGAAATTTGAAAAAGCTTTTCTTCCCTTTAGATTTCTGGGCTGTTTGGCCTATAGCTAGTGTGAAGACAATTTGATGTTCTGAAGTTGAATTGTTGGCATGTTAAACATGGAATAACCTAATAGCTATGCTTGTAGGATTCTAATATCCATTGCACTATTGATAACAATATTTTTCTCTGACTTCTTGATTGCTCTTGCTTCTCTGTTTGTAGGTCTAATTTAAGAAGATGCTGAAATCTGGAGATAGTTTCCAGGTAATTATTATCTTCAGCAGAAATCTGATGAAATATTGAACTCTTCCAGCAATGTTTCATTGCCTGATTCAATAACGCTGGCCCTTTAGAGACAAGAGTTGAATGGAGAATTAGAATGACAACATGTGAAAATGGACCCATTATTGAGAATCCAAGTACTTTGCAGTTTTTGGTGCCTCCAAATGAATTTTTTTTTTTCTTATGTGTTCCATATTAGATATGAAAATTTTGTATATAAATATAGAATGTTAACTTCAAGACAGTCCCTTTTGATTGTATTCAAGATGAAACAAGTAAATGATAACTCACATTCATTATTGCTCTTTGAATTATACCTTTTTTCATTGAAACTTCTCATGCATTGCTAATCCAGTGACTGAAGGATTACAATAGACACGCCCTTTGCATCATACTAAGGTACTGTTTTATGCATTATGGGACTATTATACTCATACCTTTACGCTGTCATCATCCTTTTTTTGTAATTGAATACAATGATTTTGGTGAGTCATTGATTGTCTTGTCAATTAATTATGACAACACCACTATCCTCCTCTCATGTTCACTCTGAGATTGTTGTCTCTTGCTCTATTTCTTTTTTCCATGCCCTATCCCTTGTACCATGCTTGTGTATTTTATTAACAATGAGAAGCCTACTGTGCAATGCGTACCCAATTGAGCACTTCCTCCTACTCCCCTACCTAAGGCAGGGACTCCAGCTGCGTGCAGCCCTTGTTAATTTTTACTTTTTAGCGCATTTTTGTTCTTGTTACTATTAAAAGTAAAGTGCAAGGGGAATGTTTTGTGGCAGGTTCTATTGGTGCCACTCTTGGTGTGGCCTCATCTTACAATTTAAATTTTGGCGCCTCTTCATGAGTCAGAATGGAATCAATCATCATCGATTACCCATTTCTCTTGTTTGGTAATTCCAATTTGGAATTAAATATTGAGCTAGGAGTTTCGGAGGTTCAAGACACTCCCTAGTCTGCTTCTTCTCAATTTGGAGAAGTCTCCTAATGGAGATCAAATTGACTAGTGATCAAGGTTCGATCAGCTACAAGTGTCGTCGGGTATAGGTTGTAGAAGAGTTTCTTATGATTGTGGCATGTTTATCCACCGATTGCTATATCTTTGATAGCGTCTCCAAGCAATCATAAAACATCTATTTAGGAGAAAACACCATTCTCAGACAGAGTGCAATTTCTGGTCATGCAATCAGATGGTAGTAAGGAGCTGCGACTTTGAGATTTTCTTGGACTGTTATATTGTTGCTAAGGCAGGTGTGCATAAGGGGCCAAAGATATATATTGCATCAGAATGATTATTCAATAGTGAATACTTCCGAACGTTGCTCAGGTCTACACACACCATAACTAGACATCTGATCAGAGGTCTGTAGGATCCCATATGGAATCTTGCCCAAATTTCAACTTCTCCCTCTGAGTTATTTTTTCAAACAGTTGGTTTGTA
>MU226476.1:10149-34819 GCA_018584345.1 Thuja plicata
CATTCAGATAACACAATAAACAACACCACAATTTGGTTACGGGGAAACCAAATGGTAAAAACCCCGGTGGGAATTAACACCCACAATGAACTATACTTGTTTATAATAATCCCTGTTAGAAGATCTTACAACCCTATTAAGAGTTGTTATTTACAATGCAATAAGTATAGTGACCTAGTTAAGGGTCTGACCCTATTAGGAGTCTTTTACAAATAACCCTATTAAGGGTGAGGACTCACTGTCCAAAATCTCACTGCTTCAATGGTGAAGGCTACAACCTTCTATAGAAAAATATGCACTATATCTGATAATGAACTGTAGAGTAGACCTGCTGGCTTGATCAGTTCCAATGTATTGTAATCTTCCACTGCTTCTTCACATAGATCCTTGATGAATGAAACACAATTGATATTTTGCTCTGTACTTTTTTTGTCTCTTTTCTTTTCATTCACATTTAGCGTTTCACAAATGAACTACTATAAGTATCTTCCTCAAATTATGATATCATGGGACTAGTTAGGAAACTCTTCATAACATCCTTATTGACTTAACTAATCACGCAAGCATAAATACAACTGCACAATATAAAATGAATAGACGTGACGCTTCACAAAGTCGGCCTCACCAAATTAACTCTAACAATGCAATCTTGTTGAAACACGTTTGGCGCCTTTAGATAACTATCTTCAACTTATAATTAAACTTGAATATACACACGCATATCCAAAAGATAATCGCAACTCAAGACCCAATGCAATACGTTGGCTCTATACAGACAAACTCCAGAAACTGTAACTGCCGCTAACAAAATTACACAACACAACTGAAACTTCATATCTGAGTCTGCGTGTATGAGAAAAACATAAACAACATGTCTACAACATGAATATAACCGCGCAAGGATAAATAGAATCATTCTAATAAGTACATACAGAACACTATTGTATATTATATGTTGTCATCAATGATAAACATACAATCAACTAGTTGCCAGAAGTAAATCTCCAACAACCTCAAGATGCTCCGTCAAAATTTAACTTATACCATCCAAATTGCTGAGGATTCCATTTGCACAATCTCCTTTTCTCTTTGGTTGTTGATCCTCCTGTTACTATATGTGGGGGAATAATTAATCCATGCCATTTTTTTCTTATCTTTTCTTCCTTAATGGTGAACACCAATTCTCTTGTTGTACTTTCCTTAATCTACTGTTAGAGACTTCAGTAATAGAGGCTTCAACTTTATTCACCAAATTCTCCCTACTGGTTTTTTCCCTTAAATATTCTCTTAGTTCTTTCTATCCACACTTCCCATAACACGATTGAAGGGGCAATGGTCCAAATAATTCCATATAAACCAAAAATTAAGTGTAGAGGCCAACTTTGCATGAAGGGTAAGATTTTGTCAGGTAAAGTAGTCTTCCATTCCATCATCCCCAACAACCATTTCTAGCACTGATTAGTGAATTCACAATACAAAAGTAGGCGCTATATTGTTTCCTCATTTTCTTCACACAAAGGACATCTATTAGGTCCTTTATATCCCATTTTCCTAAACTTATCCATTGTCAAAATCTTAATCTGGAGAGCTGCCCAAAAAATATGATAGCTTTAGGAGAGCATGCTTTGTCCCAAAAAAGTTTGGTTTGCTGATCAATTTTTGGGAACTGTTATTTCAAGTTGAGATATTCATATCCATCGTGAGTGTTATTGCTCCATTCCATATGAGTTTATCTTCCCCACTTCTAATGGCTAATCACCTATTTCTTATAATCATTTTTTAATTTTCTATTTCATGTCTTAGTAGGTTCAAATTATCTAAAGGCTTCCATTTCTATCCCAACATAGAGCAGTTGGGATCATATTTCATATAATCCTTAAAATATTTCCCCCAGTGGTTTATTATGACTTCTTTTATTTCTTGGAAATTTCCAATACAACTAATTGGTTGTTGGCCCCTCCATGAATCATCCCAGAAGATGGCTATGCTTCCATCCTTAACATCTCAGGTTAATTGTTCTGTTATGATTGATCTATAACCCAATAGGAAATTCTAGATTCTTGATCCTTTAGGAGGAGAAGTAGATCTAAATAGGCTTAATAGGTCATTGTTATCCAAGTACTTATGAGTAAGAATCTTGGCTCATTTCAGAGTAGGATACTTGAAGATTTTCCATGTTAATTTTGCGCCAAGATCCTTATTTTGCCTATCCTAATTTCTCAATCCTATGCCACCCTCATCTATTGTTTTACAGATCTTATCCCAAGCTATAAGGGCATACTTATTTTTGTCTGTGGAACCTTGCCAATAAAAGGTTCTTAGTTTACTTTCCAACTTTGATCTTATTCTAGTAGGGAGAGGAAGGCAAGACATCTGGTATAAGGGAATGACTAATAGGATTGATTTGATTGTGGTTTCTCTCCCTGCTTGTGACAACCATTTTTCTTTCCATGTCTGAAGTTCACTATCTAGTTTGGCAAGAATTGGGTCCCATAGTTTAGTGGATCTAATTCCACTGTCTACTGGGATCCCTAAGTATTTACTAGGAAGTTTTCCTTTCCTGAATCCCAATATGTTAATTATTTCTCTTATAATTTCAATATTACAATTAAAGAAAAACATTTCCAAATTTTCTTGACTAACTGCCTGCCCTGATGCCTTAGAGTTACCAATTCAGTATGTTCTTAATATGCTTTTTTTCTCGTATCTTTCCTTCCCCGAATAGAAGTGTATCATCAACAAATTGCTAGTGAGTTACTACTGGAAGATTGCTTGTAATCTTAACCCCTTTGGTATTTCCATTTAATTGGTAGTTAGTTATAGTCCTCACAAGGGCTTCAACAATTATTATGAAAAGAAATGGTGATATGGGGTCTCCTTGTCTTAGGCCTCTAGATATTTCAAAGAAGCCTTTTGGAGTGCCACTTACTAGAACAATGATTCTAGGTGTAGCTATACATTCAAATATAAGATCAATCCATTGCTTAGAGAAACCAAAGACCTCTAAGCATTTACACAAAAACCTCCAATCAACTTTATCATATGCCTTTTTGATATCTAATTTTATGAGCATGCTCAGTTTTGCATTTGGCTGGACTGAATGAATTACTTCTTGAGTTATGATAATACCATCAAATATAGACCTTCCAGGAACAGAGTCAGTATTCTCTTCAACAATAATTGTGGGAAGTAATGTTTTCAACCTATTTGCTAATGCTTTGGCCATCACCTTGTAAATTGTATTGCATAATGAGATGGGTCTATACTCATCTAATTTTTCAAAATATTCTTTCTTTGGTATTAGTGTGATAAAGGTATTATTGATCTCTCTTTAGATCCTTCCTAAGTTTCTAGCACATTCTAGAGCCTCTACCATCTCTTAGCCCAAGAAGTACCAATATTTTTGGAAGTTGGCTGGAAAACCATATGGACCCAAAGCCTTATCTGGGTGTAATTGTTAAGGGTTAATTCAATTTCTTCATAAGTGAATTTACTATTCAATTTCTTGTTTTGTTCTTAAGTTATTAGCTTAGGAATATTCCCGAGTATACTAGTTTGCGCTTCTATTTAAAACCCTCCATAATTATTTAAGATATTTTTATAGAAACTTGTAATATCTTCTACAATCCGACCTGGATCTTCTACTAAATTCCTAGTTGAATTCCTTATTTTAGCAATTCTTTTGATGCCATTCCTAAGTGTGGTACTTTTATGGAATAATTTAGTGTTCTTATCTCCCTCATCTAGCCAAGTTTCTTTCGACTTCTGCCTCCATAAAACCTCCTCTTTGGTTAAATCTTGACGGTTAGTAACTATCCCTTCTTTTAAGACACTTGGTTGGTCAAGGAGAATTCCGAACAGTAACAAGATTATGTTTAAAAAGTAAAAAAATGTTATCAAATTTTCACAATCCATTTGAATTCACTAGTATGCTTCTAGATATAAAAAAATGGACACATAATCAAATAGTAAACTAAAAGAATGGTCTAGAAGCATACCAGTGAATTCAATCTAATATGTATATTTTATATGTTCGTAGACTTCTTTTATGTGTAATGAATAAAGATTATTGCCTTAATCAGAAACTTTAATGGTTTGCAATAATGATTGAGGAGAGAACATCTTTTGAAAGAAACCGTGTGCAAAGTTTTTGAGATAACAAAATTATTTGCATCTGAAGGCACAATTCAGTATTGACTGCAATATAGTTATCTTTAGCCGTTATCATAGTACATTTTTATGTGAACTAATAGCTTGGATTGGACAATTTATAAATGTTGTCGAGTTGCTGATACTCATATTTTGGTCTTGTCCAAATGTATTGCTAGGGATGGTTCTGTGGCCCATCTTTTGCAGCGCCATATTTGAAATATTTAAATGAAACTGAAACATGCCTTTGACATTTCTGCCTATATTAATTTTAGAACTGGTTATATTCTATTGAACTGAACATAAAACATCAGATAATGAAATTCATTTATCTATTTGGACAAGTAGCTAGCTTCTCAATAGGTTCAAGCCTCAGTTTGCCTATATTATGGTAATTTGAGTCTATTTATATATTTTTCTATAAATTAATAAATTTGTCCTTACATTATATAAATAATTAAACTCTAATAGCATCCTAATTTTGTCTTTTTGAACAAATGTAATAGTGCTTAGCATAGCTCTAAAGATCATATTTTAGTCAACAATATATTTGTAAATAAAAATGAAATATGTTTCTGACATTCTTGATTATGCATGCGTGGTAGACCTCCTTTCCCATGTTGGCTATCTTCAAGAAGTTTTAAATTTTTTAATTTATCATCAAAATATTAATTATACCTGTGGTGGTTGTGTGGATGTGCTTGTTGAGTTCTTTTAGATTATATAAGAATGTAGGTCTAGGAGAATTTACAACAAATCTCCTCGTTGAACTGGATCCTAAAGATGTTGCACCTTATATTCTTCTTTCAAAAATCTATAGAGAGGTGGGCAGGTAAGGAAATTGATGAAAGGCGGGAAAAAGACCCTGGATGCAGTTGGATTGAAATCCATAGAACAATTCATGTTTTTTGTGTAGGAGACAGATCACACCCACAAACACAACATATCTATACAAAGTTGGAAAAATTATTATGGGAGAGGAAGGAAGAAGGGTATTCTCAGGATTCAAGGCATTTGCTGAATGATGTGGAGAGGGAGGAAAAATCAATTATTTCTTTGCTACCATAGTGAGAAGCTGACAATTACATTTGGATTGATAAACATGCCCCCTGGAACAACTATTACAGTCGTCAAGAATATTCAAGTGTGTAATGATTGCCGCACTGCAACCAAGTTTATCTCCCAGATTGTTGCGAGTGAAATTATTGTGAGAGATGCAAATCGGCTCCATCATTTCAAAGAAGGAAAAATTTCATGTGAAGATTACTAGTTATGTGAAGCAACATCTAAAAGCATTCCCTCAAGAGGTCAAATTTTCTGTCAGCCTTATTGTATGGGACAACGTACATGCATTTGAAGCTCTCTGGAATGAATCTGCACCTTACCCGTCTGGTTATTTGAGCTCCTTTGGTGAACACCATATCTGAACACAGACCAGCCATATAGCACAGTTATGATATCATGTTTCATTTTTAGTTTCTTGAGGAAGTGTTTAGAGAGCTCGAACATGCCTTTTTCTTAGTAGAATCAGATGTATGTATTGATGAGGTATTTGTTAAAGCCTTGTTTTATGATACCATGAGGCATCCTAACATTGAAGTTTACACTATTTTTCAAGAAGCCTAAATGGAATTAGGATGAAAAGCTATAAGAGAAGATCTTCAATGGGAAAAGCAGGAGAGGAATGCTTGAACGCAATGGAAAGCTGGCTGGCTAGCAGGAAATTTGTAAGAGGCCAACAATCAATCTAATACTTGAAGCTGGTGAAGAGAGAATCTTCGTGGTTCTTTACTCCAACCTTTTTCACTTTGTATGGTCCTTTTTCCCTGTATTAATTGTATATCTTGTGTCCATGCCAGATCAGCCTTTTGGAAATACATTTACACGTACTAGATTATGTATGCAAATTTGTCAATGTTCACGTATATTTTGTTTCTTTTTAGTTATATATTTCTAATGCTGCTTTACATCCCTTTGTGCTTTTTAGAATATGTTTGTAAACCTTCTCTTTTCAATTTATTTTGATGTAATTTTGTTTGTATTTTTTTTGTTTTCATTTTGAGATA
Source organism: Thuja plicata (assembly GCA_018584345.1). Classification (NCBI taxonomy): domain Eukaryota; kingdom Viridiplantae; phylum Streptophyta; class Pinopsida; order Cupressales; family Cupressaceae; genus Thuja; species Thuja plicata. The sequence continues at coordinate 16,365 of MU226476.1, forward strand.
AATTGTAATGGTTCAACTATACAGAAGTTGAAATTACAAATTTTAATTTTATTATATCGTAATTGTATAGATGCATGGTGCTTGAAAATAATGCTTAATGAGGTTTCTAAAGCAATATAAGTGAGAAGAGACTAAAATTTCATATATACAAGTCAAATCACAATTTATTTTTCATCGAATTTCATTTATTCATGATATGCTTTGACTATGTAACCTAATGAATAGAGATCAATCTTGGAAGTAATGATCAACGATGCACTTGTACTGAAAACATCATTCATCAGTAAAGGAGTAGGAAATAGATAACATGAACTCAAAATAGACAAAAGGAACATGTTTGTATGAAATAAGACAAAAAAATGTGCTTTTACTTAAAAAATTCTCGCCATCCTTCATTGTTTAGGCTCAAATGGAAATCTTTGGAAGCTAGAAATTTTCTTGAAAGACTAATGACCTCAAGGAAGAACATGTTTGTATAAAATAAGAATAAAAATGTGGTTTTACTCAAAATTTTCTCCCTACCATTCAATATATTATTTGGGTATATCTTCCTATCGGCGTAACCATTTCATCTTGTTGGGATGCAATTGCTAGTAATTAGATAGATATTAGTATTAGATAGATAATATTAATAATTAGATAGATGTTTTTTATTAAAGGGAAAACTGGTTTTATAGGGACCAGAAACCCAAGTTTAACAACAAAACAATATAAACAATATTAAACAAACGCTAACCAGATGCCAAAAAGCCCCCAGAGACACAAGGCAGAGCAACCCAACAAAACAAAAAAGAGGAAACCCAAACACTACAGATTTTTTACAAGACTATCATTCTTTTGAATGATATCAGGATTGATGTTTTTCACCTTCCTAATAATACTATCTACAGAGGTCATACCCTTATCTTTGTTGTGAAATTTGCCATCCAAATGCATCCATGAGATGAGGGGTTTGGATATAAATGAGGTAAAATGCTAGAAGCAAGAGCAGATAGATTTTAATGAATTGCTTGATATTCACAATGGGCAAGATCACTCATAAATAATACAAGAGGTATATACAAATTAGCAAGTTTCCAAATATGGAACTGCTGAAGTAAATTGCGGATAGAAAGGAAAGACTCCTAAATAGTATACTTGAGCATTAATAAAGGAAACAAAATAAAAATCCTTAATACCCTCCCTGAATGCTCAATCTATCAACAACACCAATAGACTTTTTGAATTTTACAAATTTATCAGAACCGAGGGACTTTGTGAAGATATCCATTGGCTTCTCCAAGGTAGGAATATACATTAACTGAATGGCTTTGTCTTCAACCAGCTCACGAATGTAATGACAATGAGTTTCCACATGCTTGGTTCATTCATGGAAGACCGGATTCTTTGCCAATTTGAGCACACCCTGATTATCACAAAATAAGGTAGTCGGACCTAACTGAGGAACATGCATATCGGCAAGCATCCAACAAAGCCAAACTGCCTCTCAATCTGCCTTGACTGCTCCTCAATACTCTGCTTCTGTCAAAGAGAGAGCCATCGTATGCTACTTCTTACTAGTCCATGTGACAACACCAGATCCCAAATTAAATACATATCCAACGGCAGACTTACGATCATCAACCGAACTAGCCCAGTCAGAATCGGTGTATCCACAGAGTGTAGGATCAGAACTCTAAGTGTACAAAAGTCCATAATCAGGAGTAGTACTTACATAACGCAGGACATGCTTTGCTTCTATCCAATGATCAGCCTTGGGCCTTGTCATGAAGTGGGATATGTAGCTCACGGAAAAGCTAATGTTAGGTCGAGTAGCAGTAAGATAAATGAGGCTGCCCACTAGTTGTCTAAAAAAAATTCATCCACAACAGGTGACTCCGACTGAGCTGACAATTTGAGCCTTGGTTCCATAGGGGTGGAGGCAGGTTTGCAATCCTGCATTCTGAACCGGTTCACAAGACTTTTGGAATACTTGGATTGAGAAAGAAAGATATTGTGCTCAGTCTGCCAAACCTCAATGCCGAGACAATAGTGTAGGAGTCCCAAATCTGTCATATCAAAGGTGCGGCACAAATCCTATTTGATCTTAGTGATCAAGTGTGTGAAACTGCCAGTAATGATCAAATCATCCACATAGACAACTACAAACAATATATCATCACCAGAATGTTTGATATACAGATTGGAATCTGAGGGATCCTCTGAAAACCATGATCAGTTAAATACTTATCAATTTTCATGTACCAAGCCCAAGGAGCTTGTTTCAGACCATAAAGGGCTTTGAATAGCTTACAGACCATGTGTTCCTACCCAACAACCTTAAATCCTGGGGGTTGCATCATGTAGACCTCTTCCTGTAAGTCATCATTCAAAAAAGCACTCTTAACATCCATCTGATGGACTTGCCACCTGAACTGAGTTGCTAAGGCAAGGACAAGCTGTATGGTACTCATTTTGGCAGTGGGGGGAAAAGTCTCCTCATAGTCAATTCCTTCCCTTTGTGAGAATCCATGAGCAACAAGAAGAGCCTTATATTTGTCTAAAGTTCCATCAACTTTGTATTTCACCTTGTACACCCATTTGCAGCTGATGGGTTTCTTCCCTGAAGGGAGATCAGAAAGGGCCCAAGTGTGATTTTTCTGAAGACTTTAAAACTCAACGTCCATAGCATGTTCCCACTTAGGAATACTTCTAGCCTCAGAATAAGTGTGTGGCTCATAAACACTATGAAGGTTGGCCATAAGAGAAAAATTAACTATAGGCTGTTGTTTGCTCTTATTTCTGGATGCTCTACCCTCAATGAGATCATTATCCCAGAGATCACCAATAGTTTTAGCCCACCATTTAGGCCGGAGAGTACGGGAGCCAACAACTAGAGGAGCTAGAAGTAGCTTAGGGGCAGCAACAGATTCATCAGGAGCAGGAAGAGGGTTATGTTCTAGATCCTCAATAGGAGAAGCTACAAAAGCCTTAGAGCAGGCATCAAGAAAAGGCTTGACATCATCCCTCCCATCAGGTGGAGTGAGAGGAAGAGGAAAACTATGAGGCTGATCCTCAGAGTGCTGCTCAGAACATGACAAAAAAGGTCCTCTAGCTTCATCAAAAACAACATCACGACTGAAGGTCAGACGATCAATGTCGACATTTATCAGTCTGTAAGCCTTATGATTGTCACTGTACCCTGTCATCATTATCTTTTGACTCTTGGAATCCAAATTTGAGCGCTTAGCATCAGAAATCCAGACATATGCAAAAGAGCCAAAAATCTTTAAGGGACTGATCCTAGGCTCACGACCAGACCAAACCTCTTTCTGGGGTCTTTCCCTTAACAGCCTAAGTAGGAGAATGATTAAGGAGGTAGACACTACTTCTGCCCAATATTTATTAGGAACGCTTTGATGTTGTAACATAGAACAAGCCATCTCAATAATCGTACGATTGTGATGCTTGACAACACTATTTTACTTAGGAGCGTAAGGTGTAGTGAACTGGCATTTGATCCCATGGATAGAAAAAAAGTCAGAGAATGGAGTGGAGCAAAATTCTCCATCATTATTTGTTCTAAGAGAGATGATACTATAGTCGGACTCTTTTGTAACCAAAGATTTAAATTACTGAAAGGTACTAAATGCATCTGATTTGTGTCTAAAGTATACCCACATTTTTCTACTAAAATCATCAATAATAAGCAGAAAGTATTTGCAACCAGTAACTGAAGATGTATTCATAGGACCACAAATATCAGCATGAAGTAAATGAAGTACCTTAGATGCACACCAAGATTCCCCATCATTGAAGGGAGTCTGATGTTGTTTGCCAGCTTGATAGGCACCACATATTCCAAGATGTTGTGTCTAAATATTAGGCAAACCAGAAACAAGTCCCTCCCCGGACAGCTGAGAGAGATACAAAATGTTGAGATGTCCATATCACTGATGCCACAAAGTGCTGAGGGATGAAGTAGGAGCTACCATAGCTATCTCAGAAGAATCATCGGTGTTAGTAAGTCGATAAAGGCCATGATCCTCTAGACCAGTAGCAATAGTAAGACGAGTCTTGCGATCAATAATGGAACATTGGTGAGCATTGAACACCACCTCCAATTGGGGAGAATTCCTCATGATTGGACTCATAGATAATAGATTGAGTGTCATACCAGGAACATATCACACATTGAGAAAGATGAGCATCCTCCCACCAGACTGCATCTGGACATTTCCTCGACGAGTAATTTTATACTCCTCTCCTCCGCCAAACACAACTGAATCACTGAAGGGAGAGAAATCTGTAAACTAGTCACACCGATGAGAAAAATGACATGAAGCCCCAGAGTTGATGTACTAAGCAGAAGACCTAGATAGATCTGAAGGGATTTGAGCCATAAAAGCATAAAAAATAGACTCCTTATGGTGAGACTATTCAACAAAATTTGCCTGCTGATGGGACCCTACCTGCTTCCTTTGTTCATAAGTGATTCTCTGCCATTAATCTTTCTTCATATGGTTGTACTTGTGGCAATAGTGACATTGCATAGTTTTTGGCTGAAAACTACCTAAGGGTTGGTGCGAACCGCCCTGTTGTGATGACAGAAATGACTGAAATTTAGCTACAAAGGCTTTTTTTGAAGAGGAAGAGGGAGCATGACTTTCGAACTGTTGTTTCCACCGATCCTGCTGTAGAAGTCTGTTGTATAAATTAGGAAACTTCAAATCAACATTCGTAAACATAATGTTGAGAGTCTCAAAAAAGTGCTTGTAAGATTGTGGTAGACTCTTGAGAGTGATGACTACCATGTCTTCTTCCTCCATTTTCTGACCAATAGCATCAAGTTGGTCTCGAATGTCCTTAATCTTTATGAGATGGTCCTATAAAGATGAACTTTCATCCATCATGATGGACAACAACTGATTCTTTAAGAAGAATGCCCTTGTTTTGTTAGAGGTTTCATGTAGCTCCTTAAGGTGCTTCCAAATATCAGAAGGTGTCTTTCCAGAGGGAATCTGAGGCAACTGGTCATCTGTAACAGACAACTTTAGAAGCATGACAACTTCTCTATTTTGATCATCAAACTTGTCCTGATTAGTGCCTGCTGTGGTGGGACGAGTTTCTGTGCCCAAAACCAATGCATCGAGGTGGCGATACTCAAATATGGTCAACATACGCTACTTTCAGGTATTATAATTATTGTCATTAAATCGTTGATTTCCTTCTAACATCATGTTGGTAAAAGATGCAATTGGTACATACACACTTCAAGACTGAAGGTCAACAGGCACAGATTCCAAAGCAAATATCTGGCTGACCCAGAAAAATTTGACAGGTACCCAGAAATATAGACAGAAAACCCAGAAAGAATCTGAAGTCAAAATGCAAATCCGTTGGCTCAAAAATTGAGGCACAGAAAATGATGTGACCAAAAAAATGGAAGTCGACCCAGTTGAAGGCTTGAAAAACCCACCAAGAATCTGCAATCAAAAAAAATTTTAAGCCCAAAAACTAGGGTTTTCAAAGAAAACACTATATGGTTCAAAAAAGCTCCAACAATGGCAAAAAATGGTGGTTTTGTTAAAAAAATGGCAGATTCCCAGAGAATGGCACCACAGATTAGGTCATTTTTTAATGTAGAGGGCAAAAACGTCACTATTTTTGTAAAAAAAAGACACCAGAAAGATGTAAATCATGATTGAATAAATCACATTTTTACAGGCATTTTTTGCTGAGAATGAGTTAAAAAATGACCAAAAAGTAGTCATTTTGAGTTGCAGGAATGAGCCACGTAACAACAGCAACCCTAAAACTGTGTTTTCAACCTGCAAAAATTATCTCCAAAAAAAATCCAAAAAGGCTAAATTTTTCAAAAAGACTTAGAAAAAAAAAAATTTAATGCAATTTTTTTCTATTTGAAAATTTTTTAAATTTTTCCAAATGGCTCTGATACCATAAAATGCTAGAAGCAAGAGCAGATAGATTTTAATGAATTGCTTGATATTCACAATAAGCAAGATCACTCATAAATAATACAAGAGGTATATACAAATTAGCAAGTTTCCATATATGGAACTGCTGAAGTAAACTACGAATACAAAGGAAAGATTCCTAAATAGTAGACTTGAGCATTAATAAAGGAAACAAAATAAAAATCCTTAATATGAGGGTCTCCAATTATTTAGTTGGCACACCTTTCTCAGATCATCTCCAACTCCCAGCTACAAAGATCTGTCCACAAAAATAGTGGAAGCTTGTAAGGGGCATCCTCTTTCACTAGATGTGATTGGATCCTTTTTGCATGATAAGAAAAATAACAAAGGTTGTTGGACATAAGCACTTCAAAACATCATCCTCCACCCATAAATTCACAACAGACTCTAAATCAATTATAGTGCTCTTACTGATACTGAAAAGGAAATATTTGTTGACATCGCTTGCTTCTTCATTGGAGAACACAAAATATTACCTATTGTTTTCTGGAAATGCTTGTACATTAATGTAGAGACTAATGTATGTAATCTCTCAATGAATTTGCTAATAAATATTGATGATGAATGTGCATTTGATATGCATGACCATTTGTGAGACTTGGTGCGAATGATTGCAAAAAAAGAAAAGAAAGGTACCAGATTATGGAAGGCTTCCCATTGAGCTCTCTATCCAACAACATAAATTTCTCTCACCTTCAGCTCAATGGAGGTAATTTACAGGGGCATGAATTGTTGTATAGATTGGATATTCGCTACCTTCATTTGCAGAATGTGCACATTGAAGACACACGAGCCATGTTTCCTCCAAATTTGATATGGTTAAGAGTGGAAAGTTGCACCTTTGCAATAAATAAGATCCTCACAACAATAAGGAACTCGTATAGAGCACTAAGGAAGAAAGATCACTCCAGCAACATTAAGCAATTGAAGATTATGCAACTAAAATTCAGTGCACTCCCTTCTGTGCCTTCTCTAGTTTCACTTCCTAATGTACAATAGGTAAGTACTTGGACCTGAGAGTGTGTTGAAATCTAAATATCCTCCCTCAAAGCATTCACAACTTGTCACAGTTGAAACATTTGTATTTGATTTAAATAAGTTCACTGACAGCATTGGAAACCTGTCACAGCTGCAATACTTGAACTTGGAATGGTATATATGGTTAAAGCATCTCCCTGATAGCATTAGAAACCTGTCACAGCTGTTGCACTTGAACTTGGAATGGTGTGGATGGTTAAAGGACCTCCCTGATAGCATTGGAAACCTGTCATAGTTGTTGCACTTGAACTTGGAAAGTTGTTATGAGTTAAATAAACTCCCCGATAGCATTGGAAACTTGTCACAGTTGCAACACTTGAACTTGGAAAGTTGTCTCAAGTTAAAGGAGCTACCGATAGCATAGGAAACTTGTCACAGCTGCAACACTTGAACTTGGAAAATTGTTTTAATTTAAATAAGCTCCCTGATAGCATTGGAAACCTGTCACAACTGCAGCACTTGAACTTGAAAAAATGTTTCAAGTTAAATAAGCTCCCTGATAGCATTGGAAATTTGTCACAACTGCAACACTTGAACTTGGGAAATTGTTACAAGTTAAATAAGCTCCCTGAAAGCATTGGAAACCTATCACAACTGCAACACTTGAACTTGAATAGATGTGCACAGTTAGAGAAGCTCCCTGATAGCATTGGAAATCTGTCACATCTACAGCACTTGAACTTGAATGATTGTGTATGGTTAGAATGGTTAGAGGAGCTCCCAAATAGCATTGGAAACCTGTCACTGCTGCAACACTTAAACTTGAATAGTTGTACAAGGTTAGAGGAGTGACAACATTTTCAATCTCTTAGCTACATGTAATGTTAAGAGGTTCTAATGACATAGTCAAGACATTCTTAATCCTTTAATTTAATTTTTTCTATATGTGCAAATGCATGCCACTCAAAATATATTCTAATAAAAGTCAAGATATAATATATTCTATCTTGGATTAGGGCTCTCTAAAAACAATATAGAGAGATCAAAGCATAGCCAGGATGAGAGGTTGTCTGCAACATGAGCAAGTGCTAAGGAGAAATGGAATTCATGGTGGCTGGGGTAGAGCTCTCAACAGAGCAGATTCAAGCCAGACATTTGTTCACTCAAGAGCTAACTATCTACGTCAGGGACAACTGCATGTTAACAACAGATGGTCGGGATGGGGCAGAGGACACTTCCAACATCCAGGTCTATTAAAACAGACACAATATGGACCTTTTCACAGTGAAAAGGCAGCTCAATGAGAACATGGAAATTGGTCACGGGAGCATCCAAGGGGCTAGAGGATTCAGTGGAAGCCACCCATTAACCCAAATGGTATTCAACTTTTCCCAACCACTCCAAATGGAAGACCTTTTAATCCTCCATTACCAAAGAAGGTGTGGTCGCACATACATTGGTACATCCATAAGAAATGCTCAGATATCCTTAAAAATAATAGGATTCCAGGATATTATAATGGGTTAAACAAAGACCATAGGAGGAATCACAAGGCTACATTGAAATGGATACCAAGATTAGTCATTCCTGAATAAAGAAAGCAACTTCAAAAGAGTCAAATGGAAAGGTTGGACAACTGTTCCCCCACTAAAAAAAATCTAGAAGAAATCCAAAGCGGGGAATCAAAACAACCCAGTTCAGAGGAGGAGCCATCTCCACCAAGGCCAGCTGAAGTCTCTATTACCTTCTCTAGGGAAACTTTAGACCAGAAAATGCACCTTATGTTGCAGCAAGCAATAATATGTACATTGTAGAAAACCAATCTATCCTACTTAGATTTCAATATTTGGGCATATTCAAATTGGCAAAACATCCTCCAGATTGATTGTCTAGATAGCGAGTTAGGATTCTTCTTAGTTATATTCAAAGATAAATCTTGTACAAATACAAATTTTAAATGCAAGGGTTGGTTCTATAACAATCATGGGATACACCTGCAACAATGGTGCTCAAATTTTGACAGTATGAAGAATGTCATCAAATTCATTCTGATGTGGATAACTCTCAAAAATCTTCCAATAGAATACAGAGATGCAAACATCCTCCAAATTTTTTCCAACAATTGGGTATTTACCTCAACCATTCACAAGTAGAGAAAACAACCCCGAAGCTCTGCTTACTTATGAATCTGGATAAAGAACTCCCAAGATCCCTTAAGATTATATCAAAATTTGGAACATGGGTTCAGGTCATTTCGTATGATTATATTCAGGGTAACATAGATCAATCGCAAGCCTTATTCCTGATTCAAGAACTTATAGAATTGGATGAGGATCCTAAATGAAATATGGAGCAGGAAAGGATAGATCGGGAGAGGAGAGAACTTCAAAACTCACAGATTCTTTCCTCGGACCTTTTCCTAGAGTTAAGGACTTAGAATGATCCATCAACAACTGAGAAAGATACGAACGTTGACAATTTCAAAAAAGAGATTAATCTATTTTTGTGGTTTTTATACTGGATAATTAAAAGCTCCACATGTAGCAGTCAAAAAATTTTATTCCTACTAGCTCCTAAATAAAAAAAATATGGAATAATCTTAGGGAGGTTGGAATATTGATTGGTTGAAAAAGCTTGCACTAGATTTGGGTATCAGGAACAAAGTAAATGAAAGCTTACGAGAGAAGACAAACAACACATGTGGTATTGGCTAGATGATACCAGGGAAAATCAAGATTTCAATAAACAAGTAGGCGGTGGGAAAGCAATCCATTATACCACAAAGAAATTTCTCCTTTACAAACCAGGATTAGCAACATATGGGAATTAGCCAGGGCCAGAGAAAACCTCCCTATAAATAAGGGTAAGGAAAAAGTGGCCAGAGGCACTTAGTGCATTCACCACTCAATCTTCAAAACTCAGAGGTTATGGAGCCCATTACATCTACTAACAGCTCGGGATGTAGAAAATCATCTAGACTATTAGCTAAAGATGTGGATGGTAAAACATCAGCAGAGAAGAATTATGGAATACTCAAACAAAAGGAAAACTACAAGGAGATAGAAGGTAGAGTCAATAAATCTTTTCCAAAACATAAAATTAAAGGGGGCATATTGCCTCTAAAATCAGCATCAAAAAACAAACAACGAAACAAATCGGGTAAGGACAATTCACTCAAAGCACAAGCTGAAGATTAGCCTCAAAAATCACCCATTCCCCCCATACTGCAGGCAGTGTATGATATCTTTGGGTGCTCAGGAAATACATCTCTCCCAGACAAGACTACTAAATCACTCACTTTTGTAGAAAGACTCCTAGAAGCAGATTATGTGGAGGATGAAGAGAGATTAAATGACATTGAAGGTCTAGTGTTCTACAATGAAAATCCGGAGGAACGCCCCTTAAGTCCTCCCAAAGGGAGAAGTTCACAAAGCTTTCCTATGGCTTCCATAGTGTCTTCGAAATAGATCAGTAACTTAGGCATTCATAAATCTCTGATAAGCAACTCCCTTCCAAACTTTGGGGCTATTCTTAAAAAGGAAGAAGTAGAAAATCATTAGAAACATTAAGATTTGAAGATGGGGATGATTCTGATAAAAAAAAAATCATAGCATACTTACAAGTAGGGAAGGGGAAGTTCCTTCCCAAGTTACAATGAAAATATTTTCATGGAATGTTAGGGGTCTTAATGCCCCTAACAAGTAGCAAGTAGTCAAATGCTACATTTTTATTCTAAGGTAGATGTATCATTACTACAAGAAACAAAAATGAGCTGTGAGCAATTATCCAAGTTCACCAAGGATCTAGCAAACTGGTCAATGGAGGGTATTGAGGCCATAGGCTCCTCTGGAGGCATTGTAATTATTTGGAATTCTAGAAATTTTTCTTTTTGAAAGATGGTTAGGAGTAGAAACTGGATAGGAGGTTAAATAGGTTGTTTGGCCTCTAACTTAAGCTTCTCCATTTTAAATGTATATGGCCAAAATTTAAGAAGGAAGAAAATAGAAGTTTGGGAGGAGATCAGTAGATGTCTTGCAGATTGGTCAGATAATAACATCATTCTAGGAGGAGATTTCAATGCAATAGTACATCCATCTGACAAATTGGGGGGCCCTCAAAGGGAATCTCAAACCCAAATTGATTTTAAGGATTGGTTGCAATCAGAGAATCTTATGGAAATTGAACTTGACAATGGATTATACACCTGGTTGAACCAGAGATTTGAGACTAGCAACATTTCAGAAAAATTAGATAGATTTTTCTTTAAAGGAGACCTAATTGCCTTCCCATTTGACTTGAAAGCATCAATCTCTCCAACTTCTAGATCAGAGCATTACCCCATACAACTTGAAATTTTGGGGGAAGACAAACCATTACTCTATCCATTCAAATTTGAGAGCATGTGGTTTAAAGATAAAAATTTCTCCAAATTGGTTGCAGATTGGTGGTTAGAATGTCGGATAAAGGGATCAAAGATATTTTGCTTTGTTTTAATAATATTTTCTCTTCCAAATTGGATATTGAACAAAGGCTCAAGGACTTGAATGAAATTATCATTCAGCAGGGGATGAACAATGATTTGTTTAACTCGGAAAAAAAACTTCTAAGGGAACATGAAGATATCTTAGCTAAAGAAGAAATATATTGGAGACAAAAAACCAGGGAGACTTGGCTGGAAGCAGGGGATAAAAACACAAAATTCTTTCACAATAGTACTAAACAACGTTGGAGTGTCAACAAAATTCATAAAATTAAAAATGTTGATGGGATCCTGCTTCAAGATTAGAAGGAGATTCAAGCATAAATTGTAAGCTTTTACACAAACTTGCTGAACAACTTAGAGAGTTCACATATTAAGGCTCAGAAAGATATGTTGACTGACATCCCTAAGATAGTAACTCATGAAGATAACCAAATCCTTTTGGCCAAATTCTCAGAGGAAGAAATTTTGCAAACCCTAAATCACATGGCTCCTGACAAAGCTCCTAGTCTAGATGGATTCCCCCCTAGCTTCTTCCTGCACTGCTGGCATGTACTGGGGAAAGAGCTCACAGAGGCATTATAGGCAGCTCGCTCTTCAGGTAGATTTCTGACCAAAATCAATAATACTTTCATTTCTCTTATCCCCAAGAAAGATCAAGCTAATAATATGGATGAATTTAGGCCAATAGCTCTGTGTAACACCATCTACAAATCGTTATCCAAAGCTTTAGCTAATAGATTAAAAAAAGTACTGGGGAAGATTATTGGGGAAGAACAAACAAGGTTTGTTCCTGAGAGATCAATCCTAGATGGAATCATCATTGCTCAGGAAGCCATTCATTCTATTTAATGCAATAAACATTCAAGTATGATTATTAAATTAGATATTAAGATGGCATATGATAAGGTGGATTGGAGATTCTTAGCCAAATGTATGGAAAAAATTGGGTTCTCTAAAGCTTGGATCAACTTAATTTATTATTGTATATCTACTCCCAAATTCTCCATCCTTATCAATGGAACTCCACATGGATATTTCGAAAGCTCTAATGGGATCAGGAAAGGGGATCTCTTATCTCCCTTCTTATTTATCATTATGGTAGAAGCCTTGGGGCGTAGATTTATCAACCTACATAATCAAGGTTCAATGAGTGGAGTGGAAATCACCTTGGCTATCAGGGCAACCACTCATCAACAATTTGCATATGACATTCTTCTTTTTGGAAAAAGGCATCATTAGGGAGGCTTTGAAAATTAATAAAATCTTAGCCAATTATGCATTAGCTTTAGGACAAGTTGTCAATAAAGACAAGTCTTTGATTTTATTTTTTCATAACAAAAAGAAAATTCAGCATCAGATTGTAAAGGTTTTGGACTTTAAGACTGGATCTCTTCCATGTTCATACTTAGGAATCCCAATTGAAAAAGCTATGAGAACATCATCAGTTTGGAAACCTATTGGTGAAAGAATGAACAAAAGAATGGAATCATGGAACTCTAAGTGATTATCACGGGCAGATAGAATTGTTATGATTAAAGCTACTCTGGCTGCAATCCCCATTTATCTGATGTCTTGCATTGCATTACCAATGGGAAGCTATATGGACATTGTCAAAAAACTCAGAAAATTCTTTTGGCAAGGCACGAACACAAAAAGGAAATTTGCCCTTATATCATGGGATAAAATATGCAGACCAGTGGAGGTAGAGGGTACAGGGATCAAAAATCAACTCTTGCAGAATCAGGCCCTTGGGGCAAAGATTTTCTGGAAAAAACTCAAATAACCAAATCTTAAATGGGTAAGGATTATCAGAGGGAAATACTTCCACAACTTAAATGAAGTAGAAGTTGCTAGAGTTAGGGAACTCCCTTGGGGATCCAGAATTTGGAATTTCATTTCAAAATCTAGGGGCATTATTGGGGATCACATTACCTGGAACATCAAAGATGGGAGTAGAGCTCTTTTCTGGGATGACTCATGGGGGGAGGGGGGGGGTATCCTAGCATTAACAAACTTTTGGGGCCAAATAGAATTAGCATAGTATGTTCAGAAAAGTGGTGGGCCTTGGTTAAATATTATATATTACCTTCCTCGATGAGCAATGCAGATGGTTCTTGGCATTGACATCATTTTGCAGAACTTAGCTTAGACCCTACAGACTTGGAACATCTTAGCAAGCTTCTTGAAGATAGATTCTTCCTGCTCAAACAGGGGAAGGACGGAATCATTTGGAATGGTTCAAAATCAGGTGAATACAATGTGAAGGATGGATATAGAATTATATCAAGTATTCTCCAACAAAATCAATCTTAGATCTCTATTCAATTATGTTGGAACAAGGTATGTCTTCTGAAGGCAGGCTTATTCTCTTGGGCGACAATCTAGGGCAGATTCCTTAAAGTTGATTGGTTCAAGAAGGTTGGATACCATGACCCTTCAATGTGCACTTTATGCCATAACAATGGCGTAAGTGCACAAAGATGGGGGACCAAAAAGGGGGTATAAGATGCCACTTTTTTTCTGAAATCAGAAAATTCTAAACTTCAACGAGAAATTGAGGATACTTACACTCAAAATTTTAAAATGTGACAAAAACAAGAGTTGTTCTACTCTGAATCTAGTTTCTAAACTACTATTTTTTTTTAGAAATGGTGGATATTAAGGCCCTCAAAAAGGGGGAGCACAAAAAGTGGTCTTTTTTTTTGTGAAAAAACATAACATAGCGTCTGGTGTGCTCCCCCTAAAATGTTAACTTTTAAAAAAGAAAATTAAATCACTCCACTGAGAAATTAGATAACACCATCTAGTTTATCCCAGATTTTTCTACTAATTCTTTTATGAAAGTGTGATTTTTTGCCATTTTCCGAAGTGGACACATCCTGAAAATGTGAAATTTATGTGTGCTCCCCCTAGAAATCATTGAAAACTAATTGAAAATCAAAACTTCTTTTTTTTTAAAGTGTGTAGAATGGAGTCTAGTTTCTGAAAATGTAATTTTTTTCAAAATTTGATGAACGAGCCAAAATCTAAGCCCAAATGAATACACGTTGGTTTTTGACAAAAATCGGACATACTTAGAAAAGAAATTAGAGATGAAATGCTTAACATAATAAGAATTGAAAATAAATTACATGGTTAGATAGCTATCAGAGAGATCTACAATATCATGTTGTCTGATTTTATCATTATTAAACCACGTGCAAACCTGACGGGGAGCACACAAGAAAAAATGTTATTTTTTAGTAAGTTTGTTGGAAAACACGTCTCAGGCCTGTTTGAATCCTCCAAGCCTTTGGGTTGGATTTCCAAGGCAAATCCAAGCCTTAGGCTTGGTAAAATTTAATGTCATTAAAAGGGCGCATGCCCTATATGGCATTCGCACTATAGGGTGTACGCCCTATATTAGACACAAAATCACAAAAGGAAGGACAAAGAGAGAGAGGTGGGAAGAGAGAGAGGAAGAGAGATAGGGGTGGGAAGAGAGAGAGAGAGGGAGAGAGAGAGGAGGAGGGAGGGAGAGCGAGAGAGAGGAGAGAGAGAGAGAGAGTGTGTGTGTGTGTGTGTGTGAGAGAGAGAGAGAGAGTCATCAATTTGATTAGTCATGCTAACCAAGGTTTCCTTTTGCAAGGATTGAATGAAAGACTAAACAATCGCAATGAAACCCATCACAAGAAACCATTTCAGAAGATAAACTTGGAAGGAAGTACGTCTTTCAAAGGTTTGTCTATAGAAGATGATATAAATTTTTGTTTACCATGCCATGTTAAAGGATTGGTTGGGTTTGGAGTTCCAAGTCACCCTGTCGATCGACTTCTGAAGCTTAAAAAGTTTGTACAAGGACCCCCTATTTTTATTTTAAAAATATGTTTAATACAATAAGGGGTACACATGGGCAAAAAATATCCTGATATCTCCATAATATTGAACCAGAATTTGTGGATTCTAAGTAATTTTCAGTTTCTAGTAGAAAACATGGCTACGTGCATAACCTTCCTATTGATAATCATTTTCAGATTTTACCTTTGCCGCCAATGACAATTGAAGAGGCATTTCCTGAATATCAAAAGTATTGTTAGATTTTACCTTTCCCACACACATATCCATTCTTCCAAGATAGATTGTATATGATCCCTGGAAATGCTTTCCAGGTAGAAATGATAAGATACCACCTTTCTGTTTTGAAGCCTATTTATCTAAAGGGGATAAATTTACTTTCTCTATTATCTAGAATTGGGGGTGTAGAAATTGCTTTGCATCATGGGAAAAATAGGCTTATTCTCAGAAGCTGGTGGGAAAAATCATATCAAAAGGGTAAACTAATTGAGGTGGGGGATGTGAAGGATCTAACGATAGAAAGACTTGATGAAATGATTAAATCAATTGGAGATTTTGATCTCATAATAGGTGGAAGCCCCTACAATAATCTGTAAGGCAGTAATATATGCACTAGGCATGGACTGGGTGGAAATCAATCTTCTATTTTCTATAAATTCCCAAGGTTTCTAAATTATGTAAGGGGTGTACAATGCATTCGAGCCTAACTTGACACAATATTTTTGGTATGCACGATATGATTATTCCATGTAGATTCTCTATGAAGTGACCTTTCTTACTATCCTAGGTGTCATGACATGTTTGTCAAATTTTCTCTTTTTTGTTTCTCTAACTCAGAGCTGGAGAACTAAGCAGGATTGCAACATGAAGTCGTGGCAAACCATGGCAAACAATCAAGGAATTTGGGAAGACTATTTGTAGAATTCTCAGAGAGAGAGAGAGGGAGAGGGAGAGAGAGAGAGAGAGAGAGAGAGAGAGAGAGAGAGAGAGAGAGAGAGAGAGAGAGAGAGAGAGAGAGAGATTGAACACTTTTTTCCCTTTTGACATTATCTTGTTTCACTTCTAGTATTTGCCATTATCTGTAACAATATTTGAATACTTGTTTCACCTCTAGTGTTTGACATTATATATTAATCTGGTGGACGTCACATGTGAAAATCTCATTGCTAGACCTTGTTGCAAAAGGAAACCTTAGTTAGCATGACTAATCAAATCTCTCTCTCTATCTCTCTCTCTCTCTCTCTCTCTCTCTCTCTCTCTCTCTCTCTCTCTCTCTCTCACACACACACACACACACAAACACCATCTAATCTCTCTCTCTCCTCATTCTCACCTATCTCTCTCTCTCACTCTCTCTCATATTCTCTTCCTCTCTCCTCCTATTCTTCTCACTCTCTTACTCTCTCTTTCTTTCCCTTTCCCTACCCCACCTTATGACCCCTAAGATGTACTCTTAGGATTCCTAATGGGTCGTAAAGTTCCATAAGGGGTCGTAGGAATTTTTAATAGGTCTTAGGACCCCTTAACATGTCATAAGGGGTTGTAGGAACCATTAATGGGTCTTAGAACCCCTTAAGACACCTTACAACCTGTAAGATGCACTCTTAGGCTTCTTAACGGGTCGTAACATGTCATAAGGGGTCATAGAACCCATTGATAGGTCCTAAGAACCCTTAAGAGACCTTAGGACCCCTAAGATGTACTCTTAGGCTTCCTAATGGATCTTAAGGTGTCATAAGGGGTTGTAGGAACCATTAATGGGTCTTAGGACCCCTTAATACACCTTACAACCCCTAAGATGCACTCTTAAGCTTCCTAATGGGTTGTAACATGTCATAAGGGGTCAAAGAACCCATTGATAGGTCCTAAGACCCCTTAAGACACCTTAGGACCCCTAAGATGTACTCTTAGGCTTCCTAATGGGTCTTAAGGTGTCATAAGGGGTTGTAGGAACCATTAATGGGTCTTAGCACCCCTTACGACACCTTATGACCCTTAAGATGCACTCTTAGGCTTCCTAACAGTTTGTAACATGTCATAAGGGGTTGTAGAACCCATTGATAGGTCATAAGACCCCTTAATACACCTTAGGACCCCTAAGATGTAATTTTAGGCTTCCTAATGGGTCTTAAGGTGTCATAAGGGGTTGTCAGAACCATTAATGGGTATTAGGACCCCTTAAGACACCTTACGCCCCCTAAGATGCACTCTTAGGCTTTCTAACAGGTCGTAACATGTCATAAGGGGTCGTAGAACCCATTGATAGGTCCTAATACCCCTTAAGACACCTGAGGACCCCTAATATGTACTCTTAGGCTTCCTAATGGGTCTTAAGGTGTCATAAGGGGTTGTAAGAACCATTAATGGGTCTTAGGACCCCTTAAGACATTTTACGACCCCTAAGATGTGCTCTTAGGATTCGTAATGGGTCGTAACAAGTCATAAGGGGTCGTAGGACCCATTAATAGGTCCTAAGTCCCTTTAATACACCTTACGACCCCTAAGATGTACTCTTAGGCTTCCTACTAGGTCTTAAGGTGTCATAAGTGGTTGTAGGATTTATTAATAGGTCTTAGGACCCCTTAAGGTGTTATAAGAGGTTATAGGAACCATTAATGGATCTTAGGACCCCTTAAGACACCTTACAACCCCTAAGATGCACTCTTAGGCTTCCTAATGTATCGTAACATGTCATAAGGGGTCATAGAACCCATTGATAGGTCCTAAGACCCCTTAAGACACCTTACGACCCCTAAGATGTACTCTTAGGCTTCCTAACAGGTCATAACATGTCATAAGGGGTCGTAGAACCCATTGATAGGTCCTAAGACCCCTTAAGACACATTAGGACCCCTATGATGTACTCTTAGGCTTCCTAATGGGTCTTAAGGTGTCATAAGGGGTTGTAGGAACCATTAATGGGTCTTAGGACCCATTAAGACACCTTATGACCCCTAAGATACACTCTTAGGCTTCCTAACAGGTTGTAACATGTCATAAGGGGTCATAGAACCCATTAATAGGTCCTAAGACCCCTTAAGACACCTTAGGACCACTAATATGTACTCTTAGGCTTCCTAATGGGTCTTAAGGTGTCATAAGGGGTTGTAGGAACCATTAATGGGTCTTAGGACCCCTTAAGACACCTTACGACCCCTAAGATGCACTCTTAGGCTTCCTAA
>MU226476.1:48962-65583 GCA_018584345.1 Thuja plicata
TTGATCAATAAGATATACAAAAGATATGGAATCCCTTTTAAAACCGTAACTGCCTATCACATGTGCCTCTTCATGTGGGCCATTAAAATTAATTAAAAAATTAGTCTTACATTCTCCCACTTGGCACTTATGATGACTTAACGTTAGAGTTTGATAAGGTAGTCATTAGGCGCGCTATAAATCATATCCATCTTATCTTTCAATTGATCATCATAATACTATAATTAAACAACCCACTAATGCGAGTCATGGCGGTTCCATGTCAATAAAGCAACATAGTCCCTTCTATGTACCACAACGCTAGTAACCTGTTTAATTTAGTTTATAAATGAGAAGTGTATTCATAAGGTCCAACAATAATGTCCCTTGTCAGAGACTATTCTTGTCATCATACATTCATTCTCATACATGTGCGTACACATTTAAAACAGGAATTATCAATCAGAAACACCTTTATAAAGATCTCAAAGTGGAAAAAAAAAATAACATAATGCAATCCATTACATAAAAGTAACAACTGTTATGTGCTACGTTCAATACCCATTCTATTGGCATGTTCCTTAAATGTTTTTGGTGGTAATCCTTTTGTCAATGGATCTGCAACCATAAGCAGTGTGCGTATATGTTCAATTGACACTCGTTGTTTTTGAACTTCATCCTTAATGGCAAAGTATTTCAATTCCATGTGTTTAGCACCATTAGAATACTTGTCATTTTTAGAGAAAAATACAGCTGCAGAGTTATCACAATAAATTCTCAGCGGCTTGGCAATAGAGTTGACAACACCAAGTCCAGAGATAAAATTTTGCAACCACAATCCATGAACCGTGGCCTCAAAGCATGCCACAAATTCAGCTTCCATAGTGGATGAAGCAGTGATAGTTTGCTTCACACTTTTCCATGATATTGCTCCTCCAGCTAATAGGAACAAATAACCAAAAGTGGACTTTCTACTATCAACGCATCCAACAAAATTCGAGTCTGAGTAGCCAATCACCTCTAGATTATCAGTCCTCCTAAATGTGAGCATGTAATCCTTTGTTCCCTGCAAGTACCTCATCACTTTCTTTGCAGCTTTCCAGTGATCCAATCCAAGATTAATTTGATATCTTCCCAAAATACCAACTGCAAAATTGATGTCTAGTCTGGTGCAAGTCTGTGCATACATTAGACTTCCTATGACAGAAGCATAAGGAATCCCTTCCATCTATTTTCGTTCCCATTCATTCTGCAGACATTGCATAAGGCTAAATTTATCCCCTTTCTGAATAGGGGCATCACCAACTGAACATTTCTCCATTATGAATCTCTCTAGAACTCTTTTGATATTGGCCTTCTGAGACAATCCTAACAATCCACATGATCGATCCTAGAATATTTCAATTCCTATCACATAAGATGCCTCACCCATATGTTTCATTTCAAAATTCGTAGAGAGAAACTTCTTAGTTTCGTGCAATAAACCAAAATCACTGGTGTCAAGCAATATATCATCAACATACAAAATCAGAAATATAAATTTACTCCCACTAACCTTTAGATATATACACCGATCAATAATGTTTTCCTTAAATCCAAAGGAAGTAATAGTATTATGGAACTTAAGATACCATTACCGAGAAGCTTGTTTAAGTCCATATATTGATTTCTTAAGTTTGCAAGCTAGGTGTTCTTTTACTTTAATGGAGAAACCTTTAGGTTGATCCATATAGACTTCTTCCTCTAAACTCCCATTCAGAAAAGCAATTTTCACATCCATTTGGTGAAACTCCAAATCATAATGAGCCACCAATGCCATAATGATTCTAAGTGAGTCTTTCTTGGATACAAGAGAGAAAGTCTCTTTGTAATCTATGCCTCCTTTATGAGTGAAACCTTTGGCCACAAGTCTAGCTTTATGTCGTTCAATATTTCCCTTAGTGTCACGTTTGGTCTTAAAGACCCATTTGAAACCAACTTTCTTGTATCCTTAGGGAAATTCAATAAGATCCCAGACTTCATTTTGGTCCATTGATTTCAATTCATCATTCATGGCATCAATCCATTTAGAAAAATCATTGCTTTCTATGGCTTGTGAGAATGAAACTGGATCCTTACATGTCCCTGATTCTTGTAGATAAACCACATAATCATCTGAAATAGAAGACCTCCTTTCCCTTTGGATCTCCTTAATGATACTTCTTGTGGTTCTTCTACCATCGGTTCATTGATGACAGTCTCATTATAGAGTCGTAGTTCATTAATTTGTTGTTCAATGTTGTCAAGTTGTTCAACAACGGCAGGAACAATAATTTCCTTTGAAGCCATAGGTATCGGGGCTTGTACCCTAACTTCTTGGATAACCACACTTTGTGATTTATTACTCCCACTAACTTCACCATTTTCAATGAATCTGGCATTATCGGTCTCTACAATTCTCACACTATGACGAGGACAGTAAAACCTACACCCTTTGGATTTTTCAGGGTAACCAATAAAGTAACCACTGACCGTTCTAAAATCCAATTTCTTTTCATGTGGATTATATACTCTAACCTCTACTGGACAACCCCAAACATGCAGGTGTCTTAAACTCGGTTTCCTTCCTGTCCACAGTTCAAAAGGGGTCTTTGGAACTGACTTACTAGGAACCCAATTCAATAAGTATACAGTGGTCTTAAGAGCATGCATCCACAAAGACATAGGTAATTTGGAATTACTTAACATACTCCTAACCATATCCATTAAAGTATGATTACGCCTTTCAGCTACACCATTCTGTTGTGGCATTCCAGGCATAGTATACTGTGCACATATGCCATGCTTTTCAAGGAGTTTAGAAAATGGGCCAGGGCACTGCCCTAATTCATTATACTTTCCATAATATTCACCACCTCTATCAGATCTGATGATTTTCACCTTTCTGTCTAATTGCCTTTCAAATTCAGTAATGTACACCTCAAGGGCATCCACCGATTGAGATTTTTCATGCAACAAATAGACATAACTGTAACATGAGAAATCATCTATAAAGGTGATAAAATACTTTTCTCCGCCAAAATATGGATTGTCAAAAGGCCCACAAATGTCTGTATGGATAATCTCAAGAAGCTTTCCACATCTTGTGGCACCCTTCTTGGTGTGTTTGGTTTGTTTTCCCTTAATACAATCCGCACATACCCCAAGATCAGAAAAATCTAGGTTCAAGAGAATCCCATCTTTTACTAATCTCAGTAACCGTTCTCTGGGAATATGTCCCAGCCTTTTATGTCATAAGTATGAGGAATTTTCATTCGTGAGACTACGTTTAGTACCAATATATTGTTCCAAGATAAGAATAGTTTCAGCAAATTGATTATCAAGTTTTAATTTGTACAAACCATCACAAAGAATACTCGAACCAACAAAAGAGGTACTCTTAAACAAACTGAAACTTTTATTCCCAAATTTAAAAGAGTAACCATCATTATCAAGTTTAGACAAGGAAATTAAATTCCTGGAAATAGAAGGAACATAAAGATTCTGAAACAGATCCAAATGATAACCAGAATCTAGAAATAAATGATAAGTCCCAATGGCTTCAATTAGAGCTTTAACCCGATTTCCCATGAACAAAAAATTTTCATTTGGATTTATGGTCTGGGTTGTAAGGAATCCTTGCATCATAGTTGAAACATGAGTAGTAGCCCCAGATTCTATCCTCCAAGTATTAGAAGGAACTTTAGTTAGGTTTGATTCGAAACAAATAGAAGTTAAATTTATACCTTTCTTTTTGAACTATTCCTTACGTTTCTGATAGTGTCTCGAATTTTTACAGAAGTGACACTTATCACTGTTCTTTTCCTTCTTATAATCCAGAGAACCATAATTAGGCTCATATGCCTTAGGTGGTACTCGCTTCATGCCCTTTCTAGGATTTTTCCCTTTCCTTTCGACTCCTTAAATTGCGAGATGAACTGAATGTTGTCCATGTTGCTTAAGTCTTGCCTCTTCTTGATTGAGCATACTGGCCAACTCATTCACATTCCACTTATCCTTAATAGTGTTATAGTGAATTTGAAATGACCCATACTGAGGAGGCAAGGAGTTCAAAATAAATTGCACGAGAAAGAACCCATCCACCTTCATCTCAAGAGTCTTCAATTGAGCAGCCAAATTTGTCATTTCAAGGACATGCTTATGCATTCCACGCGTACCATCAAACTTCATGGTGGTAAGCGTAGCCATTAGTGTTCTAGCAAGGGACTTGTCAGCAGTTCAAAAATGCTCTCCCACAGATTTCAAAAATTCTTTAGCATTGTCAGTTTCAGGAAGAGTTGGCTTGATGTTGTTTGCTACAGTCATCCGCATAAATTTAAGGCTCAGTCTGTTTGATCTTTCCCATGCTTTGAATATAGTCTTTTCTTCCGTACTACTTTTATCAGTAATAGCAGCTGATTTCTCAGTTTCAAGAGTTGTATCAAGATCCAGAACACTGAGGTGAAACTGAACCCGTTCTCTCCAATCTGAGAAATTCATTCGATTCAAGATCGGAACAGAAGAGGCATGCAAATGTAGCGAAACCGGAACTGACACTGCAACCATAAATTCATGTTCACAACATTAATATTAAGAGTTATAAGTAAATAACCAACATAAAAACACATGGTTTAATAATTAATAGTATTACTGTGACCTACCTTTGGGCTAATCTTATGGTAAACTATTAACAATTATGGTGATTCCCTTTCACCTAATATGACTAATTGATAAAATATTCACAACTAAGTAAGTTTGTTACCTTTGGGTATCCGTACTAACCTTTTAATCATGAATATCCACCAACCATCCTATTACAATTAATTAATCTCTTAAAAATGGTGCACCTTGGGGCCAACCTAGTATTGTAGTGATTAAATAATTGCGATTTGCAAAGTCATTATTTTTAACACCGGGAAACGAGTATCAAACTTCAATAATTTGACTTGATATCTACATATCATTCCGGTTGGACCACTTTGGTGGCTACCGAGCCATATCATAATATAGACCTCAAATCAATATAATGAATTTGCATATACATTAAATCAACAAATAAAATTAATCAATACGACAAATTTATTATGCGGCAACCATGTATTACACCAAATCATGGTTTTGTGTTTATAGCATGTATAAAATTTTTGATCTAATAAAATGGATAAAACATCATCAAACATAATGGAAAAACATGAAAGTTCTTAACGAATCTCTGATACCACATGTAAAAATATTAAATTGATGTTATGTGATTAATGTCTGCTATAATCTCAAGACCTAGAACTATGATGATCTTCACATGTATATCATAAGGCGGAAATTAAATAATCATTCGTTACTTACCCGGATCCATTAGTGCAAAAATCTGGAGATGATTAGTGCATAAATCTTTAATTACTTCTTGATGCTTTTATGAGATGAAAAATAGTTTCTCTCTCTTACCCCTTTACAGATACATTCTTTTCAAACTCAATTTGATGGTATTCTGAAAGATCGTTTATAGGTGGAGAGAGGACCGGTTTTCCCAAAATAGTTATACTCCACTTGCCCATCAAATTAAGAGTCTTGGAAACTACTCTTCTAATTGATCAATAAGATATATGAAAGATATGGAATCCCTTTTAAAACCGTAACTTCCTTTCACATGTGCCTCTTCATGTGGGCCATTAAAATTAATTAAAAAATTAGTCTTACACATCACACTATATGATTTGTTAGTTGCAGAACATGACACTGACTGGGAAGACCACAATTGACTTGTGTTACCACACAAATGATGATCCATTGATGAGAAACTAAACAAAAGGTAGTACAAAAGTTGAGTTTGACGTGGGTAGTCGTACGACAATGGTCACCCTCATGGACTTGGAAATCGTAGATCTTGAGATTACCAAAATGCATAATCAAATTTACTTGCTATTTTTCAAGAGACATCCAAAGCTATTGAGGCCCAAAGCAAGCATTTAATAGATGTCCAAATCCACAATACATTCATGGAAACAAATCTCCCACAATTTCCTTTATTAGTAAGATACCAATATTCTCAAGAGAAGGACCATGTTGAATAGGGATATAAGATTCAAAACAAATCTCTTAAAGTTTCTTTTATAAGTAAGTAACCAATAATCTCAATAGAAGGACTGTGTTAAATAGGTTACACAACTCAAAACTAGTGTTACATAATCACAAATCAAAACATAGAAACACTTGATATATCTTAAAAAAACCTTTTAGGAAAAACCTAATTAGAAAAGCATTAGAAGGACCGTGTTAAATAGGCTACACAACTCAAAACTAGTTTTACATAATCACAAATCAAAACATAGAAACACTTGATATATCTTAAAAAAAATCTTTTGGGAAAAACCTAATTAGAAAAGCATTAGAAGGACCGTTTTAAATAGGCTACACAACTCAAAACTAGTGTTACATAATCACAAATCAAAACATAGAAACACTTGATATATCTTAAAAAAACCTTTTGGAAAAAACCTAATAAGAAAAGCATCACTCAATGCATTAATTAAATCATTTTCAATACAATGAAAATTTCTTATGTGCCCTCCAACAACCATGCACCTCCTATCAACAATAACACCACTCACTCTATGCACACAATAAAATGAGAATCCCTTTGCTATTAATCCTTTGATAAGGCAATCCAAACTAAGCTCTCAAACTTGCTACTATTGGATCTATCACAATGGTATGTGTCAAATGAGCACACCCAATGGTATTACATTGACGAGAAAGTTGAAACCATGAATCCAAGAAAATGAGTCCATCTAAACACACCATGTCACTCTTCACTTTTCAAAAAGATACTTTTTTTTGAATTGATAATAGATTACCAAGAATATATCAGAAGGTACAATAAAATTCACAAAATTGGAGACATTGTCTCAAAATAGCACTACATTAAATTATCTCCAATCAAAACCAAAGAAAACCAATGCTACAAACCAATTTCCACTGCTCTGAATAGGTAACTACAATATACATCTCATGCAAACTATTGATAGAAGGATGCTTTCCAATGCAAAGAACCTGAGAACCCACTATCCATATTTTTTGATCCCAATATCAAGAAGCCCTGAACCTCTATAATACTATTGTCAAAGAGAAATATGCCCTGCACTTGCTCCAAGCCCTGAACCTCCATCATACTCTCAACCTGTATCATATCACTGACAATGATCATCTTCTTTTCCTAAAGGGAATAGATGTATCATTCCACCTCTGAAAGAGTACCCAAGTTAGACCATATCAAATGTCAAATGCATTATATTTTCACTCACTGAGTAGTTATCCAAACATGACTGCAACTCACTATTTCAAGCATGATCTTTTAATCAATTGGAGCACTGTCAACTAATTCAATACTAAATCTTACATCTTTCTAAAAGATATCCCGACTCTAGAAACTCTTCATTACCCTTGTTTGAATCGGGCCAATAGGGTAAGATGCCCCCTGTTTTGTTCAAATTTTCTTATCTTGGACTCATGACAATTTTGTCAAACAATTTGCTTGCAATCTATTTTTTTCCTGAGTTTTTTAAATTATAAAGATTCGCCCTTTAAATCTTTTGTTTTTTCAATTAATTGAAATGTTAATTGATTCAACAATATATATAGAAAGTAATGCAACTGTTCTATCAACTCAAAATGTTATCATTCACCATTTCTTTCAAGTTGAAACTATATTTCATTTGATTATAATCTACTGAGATACATAACCCAACTTTAGAGCATTATAAGCATAGATACATACATGAATATCCTTGATTTTAAGGAAACGATAGTATTTTAATATACTTCCAGTCCACTACTCATTGTTATAGTGCAAGTGTAGTTTCAGATTGTCCCGATGACTATGTATTGACCTCCCAATCCAAATCACAGCTCCCTCAAACAACTGCAGCATGAATGATGCTATACTCGGCCAACAAATAAGTGATAACTCCTAGCAATGATTCGACTAGTCATAACAATAATGCAAATGTTGGCATTGTGATGAATTGAGGGTGCAATCATAGGAAGTTACTTGTTTGGTTTTCATTGATGTCAACTAAGTCTGAACAATCAAGCATGATAATCGGTGAAGTGAAGACACAATCGGTAAGAAGGATTCATGATTGGTAATGCAGGAAATCGGCTAAGTCTAGAAGATCGGTAGACAGTGAGAACAACACTTTCATAGTGATCATAGTAGAAGTGAAATTATGGGATGCGGTCATAGGTACAACATTAACAGGTTTAGATTTCAGTATAGTTCTGACCACAACTCATTTGGGTGATTGGTGAAAGAGTTTTTGATGTCACAGACATTGAGACAGGTCAAAACACTTGTGTTTATTGAGCAACAGTTGGTGATTCCAGATCAGTGAGCGGTATAGTAAGTGCGATGGTATTTGATGATATGATGATGTGGAATAAAGGTTATGGTAATGATGAGTTGGCATTTTTGGGATCGATGCAATTGTATGAGGTAAATTTGAGGTGATGCATTTTGTTTGACTACCTTGGAGATATAACTTGTAGATCTTACTTTGGGTCGATGTGGTTATGGTAAAACATGTTTTTCATTGAGATCTTCATTTTGGCACCTAGTTCTTTCATGAGAATATTGAAAGTTGAATTTTTGTGAAGGTTAAAGCAGTGCAAGTTGAGTATATAACTTAAACTGCTCATAATGAAAAAGTTTGATGTTGTTAGTGTTGCAATAAGGGTATTGTGATTCAAATCGATGCCACTTAAGGTTGCGATCAGAGATCTGATAGAGAGAAAGATGTGAGTAGTTATAGAGTGTAGAGAATGGATTGGATCTGATAGGCAGCAGTGCTACATCCAGATCATTCATCTTTTTGTTCTCTAGTAGTTGCAGAAAGAAAAATCCCTTAACAGGGTGGATCCTAACAGGTCCTCTATTGTAAATCCCTTAACCAGATGAACTCTTAGAAAGGGTTTTGAAATCCTCTTACGAGGTAGATCTTAGCAGATCTTATTATACTTCTAACAATGTACTAGTCACTCCTAACAAGGTGAACCCTCAGAAAGGGTATTTGTAGCTCCTAACATGACAAACTCATTTACTGCAGTAGTGTGCTTGTGGGTGTCATCCCCACTGTGGTTTTCTCCCTCTAACCAAGGGTTTCCACAATAAAATTTATTGTCATGTGTTATGATTTTGTGGATGCTTGATATTGTTTTCTTTTATTTTCTTACACCAGTTATATTCTTTATGGTTTGGAAGTTAATATTGCAGTTATTCAGATCGGTGGTTGCATTTGTTCATTACCTGTTTGTATTGATTCACCCCCCTCTCAGTACCCAGGAAGTCTAACAATTGGTATAAGAGCATTGGTCCTCTTGGTGATAAGCCTAAAAACTTGAGGAAAAGATCCATAATCATGGAGAATTACAGGTATCAGAAGCAAATTGAGAATGCAAGCAAGATGATCAGTGAGCTGCAAGAAAAGATGAAGAAGTCAGTTGCCATAAGGAGAGAACTTACTGAGAAATTAAGTGAAATCCAAGACTATATAGAGAAACTGTCAGAAGGAAGTGGATCTGAAGAATCTGATGAAGCAATTGTAGATCTGATGGATAAGAACAAGGGACTTAAAGAAGAAGTGGAAAATTTGAAAAGAGAGCTTGAAAGTCAGTTTGTTAGGATGTGAGAAGACCTTGAAGGAAAAAGAATAGTTGAAGATGCAAGGAATATTGTAGAAGATGCCAATAAAATTGTTGAGGATGCATTGAAGGAAAGAAAGGAACAATTCTTCAAGATATCTCAAGAGAATTCTATCATGCATGAGTGCCTTCATGACACATCTGAGGAGAACCAAAAAATTCTGAGCGAAAATGAGAGGCTCAGAGAGGAGAATGAGAAATTGAAGAAGGATTTGCAAATTGAGAAAGAAGCTAATGAAAGTTGAAACAATACAATGAGAGCTCACTGAATATTGATTAAACTATTACTACTGATAGCATAATCAAAGATGTTAAGGAATATGGAAGGATGACTGATGTGATGAAATAATTTTATAAATTTGACAGTGAAGATTAAAAGAAAATAAAGGATGCAGTTGTAGAAAGTCTACATGCATTTTGCAAAGCACCAAGTGAATTGTATAAGGATATACCTATAACACTATACAAGGAAATAGATAAAAGATGGAGAGAATCTTTGAAGATTGACAGAGTGATGATGGAACAATAACTTACACTACTACAACTTGAATTGACAACTGAGGATGTGAAGATAATGGTTGATGCGATGAGGCCAGAATTCAAGACAAGGAACAAAGTATCAAGGATTCTCATTGGTGAAATACAATCGGTTAGAGATGAGAGAGTGGATACATGGAAAAGGTTAGTGAAACCTAAGAAAGAAACAAAAGACAAAGCGATAGAAGAGAAAGAACAAGGTCAAGAGTCAACAACTCAAGACATAAGAGAAGTCATAGATAATGTCATCTCTGATATACCTGAGAAAATGAATAACATTGACACTCAAACTCAAGTGAATGCACCAAGTGAATAGACTACAGAGAAAGTGACAGAATAGAAAGGTAAAGGTAAAAAGGGTGATGACGAGTTATTTTCAATAAAGAGGAAGTTGGATCCAACTTGTGAAACTAGCACTAAGAAGAAGAGTAAAACAAAGGATTCAACTAGTTTTGAGGAAGAGGATGAAGGTGAACCAGAAGATGAATAAATTCAAGCACCTATTGATATAACCAAGATGAGTCCTAAAGAGTTGATGAAAGTATCTGAGAATCTTAGGGTGAAAGCAGTAAGGGATAGACTGAAGGGAAAGAAGAAGAAGGCTAGAGTGTTGAAGGCAGCTAGAAATATTCTAGCAGGTCTAATTCCATATGTGGCATATGACACAGAGCCTGTAGTGATTGATCAAATGTACACATTGATTAAGGCCATAGCTAATCAAACACCTAACAGTGAAACTACAACAATGAAGTTTGCTGAGTCTCAATATGAGAAGAAAAGGACAATGAAGTTGGTACAGAAGATAGCTAGAGACAAAATGACACTTTTAGAACTTTTGGAGCAATCAAAGAACACACTGAAAGAGGTCAGTTAGTTATTGACCAAAGTGTTAAAATTTTCAGATTTTACCAAGGATTTGGAGAAGAGCAACGGAGATGCACAGAAGGAGCTTGACAACTTAGTTGAACAATTTGATCCTATCACAAGCTCTACATCATAAGACAATGCCAAGGTGAAAACGATCACATACAAGGTGAGGAAGTTTAAGGAAGAACATGACAAGAGGGTCATCACACTACTTGAATTGCAAACATACTTAGCCCCCACAGTAGAGCTGATGCAAAAAAATGTGAAGAATGCAAAAACTCTAATTGGGTTACCAGATTTGTGCACATTAGATGACATGGAGGAGCTTGCATTTGATCTACATGGGCAGATCATTGCTATGAATCATTTGAAGAAGTCATGGGCCATGTCATTGGAGACAAAAAAGACAAACTACAAGGATGTAAGTAAGGTTTGTCTCATTGTACATATTTTAGTTTTGTACCTTTGGCATTGTTGTCAAAGGGGGAGAATACGTATGGGGAGAATGTGTATAGGTGGATTATATGGAGAAGTAGATTGGAAGTAGATGAGTGAGTAGAGACAGGGGGAGAGTTAGTCTAGTTTATGGGAGTTATAAGTTGATGTATATACTCTTTTTCTCTAATCGAGTATGGAGAGTGTGATTGCACAATTTTGAGAAAACATCATGTGTTTGTCATCAATGCCAAAGGGGGATATTGTTGGAATTGTGATGAATTGAGGGTGCAATCATAAGAAGTTACTTGTTTGTTTATCATTGATGGCAACTAATTCATAACAATCAATTATGATACTCGGTGAAGTGAGGACACAATCAGTAAGAAGGATTCATGATCTGTAATGCAGGAAATTGACTAAGTCTAGAAGATCGGTAAACACTTAGGACATCACTTTTATAGCGATCATAGTAGAAGTGAAATTATGAGATACAGTCATATGCACAACATTAACATGTTTATATTTCAACGTGGTTCCGACCACAACTCATTTGGTTGATCAGTGAAAGATTTTTTGATGTCACAAACATTGAGACAGGTAAGAACACTTGTGTTTCTTGAGAAACAGTTGGTAGATTCCCGATCGGTGAGAGGTATAGTAAGTGCAATGGTATTTGATGATATGATGATGTGGAATAAAGGTTATGGTAATGATGAGTTTGCATTGTTGGGATTGATGCAATCGTATGAGGTGAATTTGACGTGATGCATTGGAGAAGTCAAAATGTGTTTGACTACCTTGGAGATATAACTTGCAGATCTTATTTTGGGCCGACGCAGTCATGGTAAAATGTGTTTTTCATCAAGATCTTCCTTTTGGCATGTATTTCTTGTGTGGGAAGATTGAAATTTGAATTTTGGTGAAGGTTAAGGCAGTGCAAGTTGAGTATATAACTGAAATTGCTCATCATGAAAAGGTTGATTTTGTTAGTGTTGCGATAAGGGTTTTGTGATTCAAATCAGTGCTACTTAAGGTTGTGATTAGAGATATAATAGAGATAGAGCTATGAGCAGTTACAAAGTAGAAAGAATGGATTGGATCTGACAGGCAAGTAGTGCTATATCTAGATCATTCATCTTGTTGTTCCCTAGCAGTTTCAGCAATCAAAATCCCTTAACAGGGTAGATCCTAACAGGTCCTCAATTGTAAATCCCTTAACTGGGTGAACTCTTAGACATGGTTTTGAAATCCTCTTGCAAGGTAGATCTTAGCAGATCTTATTGTACTCCTAATAGTGTACTAGTCACTCCTAACATGGTGAACCCTCAGAAAGGGTATTTGTAGCTCCTAACATGACAAACTCATTTATTGCAGTAGTGAGCTTATGGGTGTCATCCCCACCATGGTTTTCTCTCTCTAACCAAGGTTTTTCATGATAAAAATATTTGTCATGTGTTATGAGTTTGTGGATGCTTAATATTGTTTTCTTTTATTTGCTTACATCAGTTATATACTTTTTGGTTTGGAAGTTAATATTGCAGTTATTCAGATTGGTGGTTGCATTTGTTCATTACTTATTTTTACTGATTTTCCCCCCTCCTCATTACCTAAGAATTCTAACATCAAACTCTCGTATTCCTCCTTAAATCACAAATTCTAGCTTAAAGCATTTTCATGACACTGTAGCAGTCCACGATTCTCACTACTATAGCAAAGTCACTATTCATGTCACTGTAGCGATTCAGTATTCATGTCACTATAGAAATTTTTTGAATACCCTCAATACAATGCCTCAAACTCTCCAAAATAGAACCCCCAAAGTGAATGAAACTTATTCACGTATAACTACTATGTTTTTCCAAAAATTGGCTCTTCCTGGCAGTGGCACAATATCAATTAACAAACATCAAACTTATGATAATCATTACCTTGAATCCCAAAATGAATCTCAAGGCTGTGTCTTTCAACAACATCAAGATTGATACCACAGAGGGCTTGCATCCTCCAAGTCCAAAAGGAAAATCTCCATAATTTCCAAATTCACACAATATCCAAGCACACTGAAGAATGAGCTCTTCACTTTATTGTATACCTTCTTTTAAGAGATTTTTTAATCAACCTGTGAATGGGATAAATAATTTTTTCTTTTAAAATATCATTTCCCACTTAAGTTTATAAAATATTATTTTAATAATAAAGTGACTTATAATCAAATTTACTTTAATTTATGTCACTTTATTAATAAACTATTTAATCTTCAAGCATTAAAATAAACTATCAATCAGACTCAAAAAACCATGTGTGATAGCTCGTTAGAAGGGTCTCATTGAGATGCTCCTCGTCCAATACTGAAATGCCAAAATCACTGAGCCCATCGCTGACTTACTATAAATAATAAGTATTTGGAAACCTTGCAGAATCAACTCCAATTGGTCTGAAACTAGAATTGCCTATGCAAAATACCCCTTTGATCCTTGTAAAGTCCTGGTTATCCCATGGGACCAAGTAAAAATGGGCTAACAACACACTCATACAACTTGTGCTAGAAAGGGTACATTACAATCCACCCTTCCCAAAGATTGGTTGTCCTCAAGCAATGCCAATGCAATCCACAATCGTCAAATGTCAAGATTGTGGCCAAGAATGATCCTAGGGTCCCAAGTCTTCCTAGGAGACATATAGTACTATTTTCTAAAATTATTGTCCTGCAAGATACCTGAACAAGTGATCTCTTGAAAATCCCTCAAACGAAGAGTAATCAAATACTGCAACAAGTCTATCAACTACTCAGGAAATTGCTCTCCTAAATAACTAATCTTGAACACTAAAGGAGTAACCTCCAATAAGCCAACATTGGATTCCTCATCCTCTATTTCTAAATAGAAAACCCAAGTGATCCCAGGGTTCCAAATCAATCTCATAAAGGAACAACCATGCTGACGTTGTGCTACTCTGATCCCAACATGAAACATTTTCTGTTGTGGCATCCCAGTAAGATCCGTAATTGCAATCTCAATAACTAACATGATCCTGGGCAACTGGAAAAAATATCTTCTGAACCCAAAACCATAATCCTCAGTACATCTCCTCATGAAGTTCCAAACAAGAAATAGATTTATCACAAATGAGGGACTAGAAAAACTGTCTGACTCTGTACAACTAACCCTAAAATTAGCTAACCAAGTAGTGCATCTGTGATCAACAATTGGAATCATATCACTGACAAATAACCTCCATATGTTAAGGTAGGAAGTACACCAACAACCCCAACTTACTGCAATCAAAAAATTATTATCTAGAAGCATGCATACTAACATCATGAAGTGATTGCAATGACCCAAACTCTCCCAAGTGGAAGTGGAGAATAACTGAAATATACCAAGAGGATCTACAATTGGCTGCATTGAAATCTACAAGTGTTCATAATCAAACTGCCCTGAGATTGAGGTCAAAATAAACAACGTGAAAAAAATTAGGACAGTAGTAAACAATCTCAAATCTCACTGGATACAGAGAACTCACGAATATTGGAGTAACGTAAAACTCATCTCCTATGATCAAATCTCTTCTACCATCAACATTCAACCAAAAAATGCTCATCTACTGGACTAAAGAAACCATCCAACTCATCTGTAAATCAAAATTTGAACTCATGTAATCTGGTCAAATAGTGGACAACAATTCTACCATTTATTATTACAACTCCAAAGCCCTCTGAAATATGAACCATATCATAAAGAAGTTTGTTGTCCTGGACCAACTTTAAAGGTATAAATTTGAAGCTCGAAGCAATCTCCAACTAAAAATCTTTACTTACTTGACAAAAGAAATTGTACCAACTCCCATGAATGAGAGAACCATAAAGTGAAGTGACTGATCTGCAATCAAAAAGCAAGGTCCTAACTAAAATCCAAATCTATTCTTCACCAAATAACACTCCCAAGTTTGACCATTCATTCAATGCTCCAATCCTTACTTAAAATCTCTCTCCAATCCATTTGTAGATGAATTAATGGAATAACAAGATGGATGGTAAGGAAATGAACAACACTGTCAATTCTGAAATTTAGATCATCATCCCTCCAAAACTCACTCCAACCATCCCCAAAACTAGATTTTGTCAACATGCAACTGATAATTTGCATTTGATAAACTTGGAAACACTCCCATGGTTCCTTAATGACCAAGGCACTTGAATATCCCTTAGTCGTTATCTTAGAATTATATCTATTGTGCACTAAATAATATGGACCTCTAAAATTGAGAGGAACCTCCTACTTCAATATGATGAACATGCATGAAATAACAAAAATATAGAGCAATAGTAGAACTCAGAGTGAATCTATTGATCGCAGGCCACTTTGAGGGGGTAACCTCCTTTGAGCAAGCTCAATACAATAAATTTGTCAGTCCCATTCAAAGGCCTCAACACACACTTATATACTAAGTACAATCTAGAAAAGTAATACTACCTATGCATGTGGGATAATAAAATATACTCACGGGATGACTTACAAAGAATATGCGTCAAACAACACTACACTAACAAAATAAATAGAAGGAACACACAGGTTCCTAACATCCCCTCTCTCTTAGAAAAAAATCTTTGTCCTCAAAGCTTAAGGTGTGGAAATTATTGTTGAATCTGAAGAAGTGGCTCCCATGTAGCATCCTTTGGTTGCATTACGTGCCACTGAATAAAGACCTCGGAGATGGAGTGAGAGTGAAGCTAATGAGTGCACCAATCAAGGATTGCCTCAGGTTCCAAGATAATGGATCCTTCCTTATCCATTTCAGGGAGAGCAGTTTGTGCTCGGACGTTGGTACCAAGAACTTGCTTGAGACAAGAAACATGAAATACTAGATGAATGCAGGAAGAAAGAGGAGTTCCAGTTGTAACCACCTGAATTTGGTCTGTCGCAACTATGGACCCTATTTGTCCTAAGTATGTTCATACCCTCGATTTATGTCCAAATGACCCTGTTACTGCTTGGCATAATTCTTTAAATCAATTTAATGTCCTAGGTGATTTTTATCACTGATTTATATTAACTATTATAGCCATGTAATTCAAATCAATTTTGACCAA
>MU226476.1:71234-81573 GCA_018584345.1 Thuja plicata
TCTTAAATTGGCTTTACAAAGGAGAACCAGTGGACTCTGAGGTCAAAAATGTAAAGATATCCCCAGAACAGTATGGAAAGGGATATGATTTCCTCAAACAAATGGGATACAAAGGAAAAGGACCTCTTAATGACACAGGACAAGGGATCATTGAACCTATACCCATGGAGTTCCGCCTTAACAGGGATAAAATAGGACTAGGCTTTAATACCCAATTCAACAAACCTACTTTAAAGCAGAGTCCACCTTCTGAAGCAGAGAGTGATAAAATAGATGAAATAGTATCAGACCCATGGCTTTATGAGAGATTGCTACATATTGGTACTGAAAATCCTGAATATCAAGGAGAACACTATGTACCTAGTTTTGAGGTACCACAGGATCTTCATATTCTTTTACCAGAACAACCGCCCATCCAAGAGGTCGGAGACACCATAGCAACAATCACTCAAGAGGAACCCCAGCCATAGAATTTACATCCTAACTAGGGGAAAACAGTCACTATTACACATGTCCTAGATCTACCTCACTTTGATCTACAAGCAGCTAACCAAGTCCATCAAATAAACATTGTTGAATTCTTGAATAGATATGATGATGATGTCATAGACTCTCATGACTATGAGTATGATCGGTTATCTATTGCTTCTGAAGAAATTGGGATCGACACAATTCACATGTTTGTAGCTCCCATAGCTCCTAGTAGGTGACCTAACATCCCTTTCAATGACACTGATCCTCCTGAAGCAGAAGAAGAGTTCCTTCCTCCAATCATTGACAGAGACACTGGTGAATACATAACTCTACAAGAATTTCATAGGCTACAAGCAAGAAGCCTCCTTTTACAAAGAGATGATGATGAGTTATCTACTGATGAGTCACTAGAGTTTGATCCATATATGCCTGACAACGACCCTTTTAACAATGATCTCACTCTTATAGATCTAAACATCGAAGATATTAACTTAACAGACCGTGTCATGTCGGTTAACAGTTTTGATGCTAACACGATGTTGTCCCTCTCAGAATCTAACTCCCTAAAATTGGTACTTCCAGACCTCATTGATTGGACTGAAACAAATCCTACACCCATGCTCACATTTTCCAATGACCACTCCCTAGCTTGTTACCTTAATGCTTGCGAACCTCACCCTTCTTCCACCAATGCAAGGAGCGAGAACATGTCACAGGAAGATATCAAGTTTCTTAGTCACAAATTGAAAAATAAAATAAAAAAGAAGATTGATGGTGAAAACCACTCTGTGGCAGTATCAGATCCCAAAATAGTAAAGAAAAAAGATGTATCCAATGGTGAAAACCTCTCAAAGGTTCCAAAGGATGAGACTCTTGATATCCTCCCTGAACACTTTTAGGAAAGATATTCGGTATTAATTGAACCAACACAGCCAGTGAACTTGGGCACTATTGAAGATCCTCAGATAGTTCATCTAGCACAATCCCTATCAGAAGAAGAGAAGGTACAATTCATAGAATTCTTGAAGGAGAAAAAGATCAACTTTGCCTGGTCCAACACTGATATGTCGGGGCTAGATCCCAATTTCATTATGCACCACTTATCTATAGCTCCTAGGATCAAACCTGTGAAGCAAAAACTTAGAAAAATGCATCCTCATGGTGCATTACTAGTGAAGGCAGAATTAGAAAAGTTGTTAAAATATGGATTCATTTGGGTCATTGCCTATGCAGCTTGGATCTCCAATGTGGTCCCTGTTTCTAAAAATGATAAATATATTAGGATCTACACAAACTTCAGAGACCTCAACAAAGCGTGTTCGAAGGATGATTTCCCTTTACCAAATATTGACATGATTATAGACCTCACTACTAGCTACCAGATGTATTCCTTAATGGATGGATTCTCAGGTTATAATCAAATCAAGATTGCCCCTGAGGATCAAGAGAAAATTGCATTCACATGTGCATGGGGCACATTTTGCTGGAACATCATGCCATTTGGGCTAAAGAATGCCAGAGCAACATATCAAAGAGCTATGACAACCATATTCCATGACATGATGCACAAAAACATGGAAGACTATGTCAATGACACACTAGCTAAATCCAAAGAAAGAGGTACTCATATTGCAGATTTAGGAAAGATATTAGATCGAATGGAACAATTCCAACTCAGGCTAAATCCAAAGAAATGTGCCTTTGGGGTTCAATCAGGAAAGCTCCTAGGATTCATAGTATCAGCTAAGGGAATCGAGGTAGATCTAGCAAAAGTAAAATCTATTCTAGAAATGACTCCTCCATGTAATATCAGTCAACTGAGGACACTACAAGGGAGACTAGTCTATCAGGAGATTTATGTCCCAACTTGCAGATAAAGCACAACCCTTTACTAAGCTGCTACATAAAAGGGTTACATTCAACTAGGATGAACACTGTGAAACCAACTTTAGGGAATTAAAGGTGTACCTAGCTGCTCCACCAATTCTTATGGCACCTATTCATGGAAAATCTATGCTCCTATATATTTCAGCTACAGCTACATCACTAGGAGTATTACTGGCACAAGAGGATGAAACAAAGAAAGAGCGAGCTATCTACTACATTAGTATAACTCTAGTCGCTTATGAGCTCAATTATAGAATTATTGAGAAAGCATGCTTAGCAGTTGTCTTCGCATCACAGAAATTAAGACACTATGTGCTCTCTCACACAGTCAAGCTCATAGCTAAGATCGATCCTCTAAAGTATCTTTTAAGCAGAACAGCATTAACAAGCCGTTTGGCAAAATGGGTCCTCATTCTAAGTGAATTTGACATTGAGTATGTTGAATGGAGGGCTATCAAAGGACAGGTACTTGCAGATCAACTGGTCGATTCACCACTCTAGGATGATACACCATTACTAATTGAATTCCCATATGAAACAATCATGCATCTCACCGAACATTCATGGAAGATGTACTTTGATGGGTCATTTACTCAACAAGGATCTGGAGCCGGGGTTCTCTTCATTACTCTGCAAGGATATAAGATTCCCAAATCTTACAAATTAATGTTTCCATGCACCAACAATATCTCAGAATATGAAGCATTGGTCAATGGCCTCAAACTTACCATAGAATGGAAGATCATTGAGTTACACATATATGGTGACTCCCAACTAGTTATCAATCAAATCAATGAGGAATATCAAACAAGAGATGAAAAATTCATGCCCTACAAGCAACTAGTTGATGATTTGAAGAAATACTTTGTCTTTATCACCTTCCAACAGATACCAAGGTCAGAGAATAAAGCAACAAATGCTATGGCGACCTTGGCATCCATGTTACAACTAGACGAGCATCAATTCCGCTATGACTTCTTGGTGGAAGAAATATCCTATCCTGCCTTCACCAATCCAAAATACCAACTAATTTGTGCCTTAAATACCCCAGATCAATCCCGATATGCCAGCATTATTGCCAACCTTTCTGATCAAACCATTCCCACCAATCTATCTAGAAATGAGAAATGATCCCTGATTAGGATAGCATCGCGTTACATCCTCATAACTAACAAACTATATCGACGTAGTCTCGATGGTACACTTCTTCGGTGTTTAGAACTAGAAGAGTCTGATCTAGCTTTAAAAGATTCCCACGAAGGTGTATGTGGATCACACTCAAATGACTTTTCATTAGCTAAAAAATTGCTCAGAATAGGCTATTATTGGCCTACAATGGAGAAAGATGCTATTCAATTTTCCAAAGCATGTCTTAAATGCCAAACACATGGAAACCTCATCCATG
Organism: Thuja plicata; assembly: GCA_018584345.1. NCBI lineage: Eukaryota > Viridiplantae > Streptophyta > Pinopsida > Cupressales > Cupressaceae > Thuja > Thuja plicata. The sequence continues at coordinate 75,001 of MU226476.1, forward strand.
CTCCTGCCAGAGAATTGATACCTTTCATAACACATTGGCCATTCCAGCAATGGGCCTTTAACTTGGTTGGACAAATATATCCCAACTCTTCAAATGGACACAAGTTCATCATTATGGCCACTGAGTATTTCACAAAGTGGGTTGAAGTCGTGCCGCTGATCAAAGCCACTGGCAAACAGGTGGCTATGTTCATTCTGAATGACATTATTTGTAGATATGGGATACCCTCTTCAATTGTGATAGACAATGGGGGGCAATTTAAAAACCAAGACATTGATGACCTCTGTGAACAGTTTCACATTACTCAACATTGCTCTTCGGTCTATTATCCTCAAGGTAATGGACAGGTTGAGGCATCAAACAAAAACATTCTCAAAATCTTACATAGAACTGTGAGCAAGTCTGGCAGAGACTGGCATTTACAACTAAATCTGGCACTATGGGCCTATAGAACAAGCATCAAAACACCAACTGGAGCCACGCCATTTTCTCTAGTCTATGGCGCTGAAGCAGTACTACCTATTGAGGTTGAGATCCCATCTTTATGAATCTCTCTGCAAGGACTAGTTAATGATGAACAGTACCGCATTGATCAGATAAATTCTCTAGACCTACTAGACGAGCACAGACAACAAGCATTTGATCACCTCAAAGTGTACCAAGCAAGAATGTCCAAAGGTTACAACAAGAAGGTTAAACCATGCAAGTTTGAAGTGGGAGACCTTGTCCTAAAAGAGAATCCTATGAACCAGCCAAACAAAGAGCAGAAAGGAAAGTTTGAACCTAATTGGCTGGGACCTTATGTTATCACCACTACTTTTGGGACTGGAGCTTATCAGTTAGCTACACCTGAGGGGGACGTTCTTCCAGATCCTATCAATACCCTACATTTGAAGCGGTTCTACACTTAATGTTTGGCTAGCAGAGCCTGTACAGCAAAAAGTTCTTGCAAAATACCAAAAACATTTAGAAAATTGATCTTGAAGAAATCCAAAAACAGTGGAAAAGGTCCTTCAAAAAGGGTATCCTTGGTGAAAACCTGGTAAACAGGCACCTTAACACTACAAAAACATTCAAAAATAGCAAAAATAGCAAAAAAAATTGAAAAAGAGAAAAGTGCCTTGATGAGCACCTGGTAAAACAGGCTTCTTGGTAGCAAAAAGAAAGAAAAAGATCTTTCCAAGTGGTGAAAACCTGGCAATCAGGCGTCACTTGTGATCTACGCTCCATCTATCAATGCGCTACTAATACTAGGCCTTCATAATTTTGCTTGTGCTCATACACTGACTTCATTTTCCTACATGACTATCTTATCCTCGCTTGGGATTTGTCTATCTTTACGTCTTAGGGATAGGTCATTCTGCACTAGGGGCATCTTTATTGGCATAGTCAGTCATGGTTGCTAGGTTTCTCTAGGATGGTTTGCCTCACAAACACGATGTTTTCTCAATACATGCAAAACACTATCACACACTCAAAACAAAGGTGTATTTTGATGACATGGGACATGACATGACATTCACAGCATTCCTACAAGGCTATATTGGGTCACAAACAGGAATGGATTATCTTATCAAGGCACAGACATGGAACACCATATTGCTTATATTTTGATTTACTAATTGATGAATCTTTACTGTGTTTGATAGATAAATGAACAAGTACTACTTAAACATAGCTTGATAATGGTTTGATTATGATTCTTTCATGACCTGATGATGTTTTCAACTAGGGGAATCTAAGTAATTATAAATTTTATTTGATTGATTCACGATTGATAATTTATTATGTCTTCTTAGTTGCTCAATGATGTATGTGCAGAGACAAAGAGTCACAAGGATTGGGGGCATAATGTTTTCTTGATTTTCTATGTATGGTGATTGTTTTAAATGAGCCTATAAATTTCACCTAACTTGGATGTTTATGGTAAGAGCTGCCACTATGCGTGGATAACCGCATATATCTCGATCTTTGTTATGTGTAAACTACGGTGAGTTTGATGCAATTTCCTTGTCTATTTTCTTATCCATATTCTCACTAAGGTATACGAATCATAATGTACCCAAAGATATGAATTTTCAAGGTCATTGCGGGTTCAATATCTTGCCTTAATCAGAAACTAGTATATTAAAAGGAAGGTGACTGTTTTGTTATCCTGGCTTCTATGCCTTGATGCCTAAGTCTATTTTTGACATCCCAATAAAATATAGTATTCATATTATCATAATATCAGTGGGTATTAGTGATGATTGTACTATTCGATGGTCTCCATTCCAAATGCGCCCAATGATGATAAAAATGTTGCAAAATTTGCTAAAATCAGTGACAAGTCCTAAGAGTCTTCATATAGCTACATTTAAAGATTGCCTGATGCATTTTTCAACAGTACATAACAAACATAAGGAAATTTAAGCTCAAAACATGGTTTCTATCTTCTTCTACAAATATCAATTTAATTACATCATTTATATTACTGATAGCATCCATGGCATACATTTTGCATACATTTTGGAAATGCGAAACTGAAAAATACAAAAATAAAACATCCGTGTATTGCATTTTTACTTCTACATCCTAAGTGCATCCATACACATATTTCTGCATAAACTGGAAAAACAAAGAAAACATAAATTTGCATTTTTTACCTAGATATCATCTGTTCATATCAGTAATATACTCGTCACATCCACATTATAAAAATGATGTTCTTAACTATAACTAACTCATCATGAAATCAAGATATCATCACATGTGCAAAAGATACATTTACCACATCTATGGAAAGCAAAATGGATATATTTACCACATGAAACATGTCAGAATCCAGAAACTACAAACATGATACAAATCAAAGCATAAAGAGTATTAGTGAGCATAAAGAGTATTACAGCATAAAGTGTATCAAATAGTATACAGAGTGTCAATACACATAAGAGAATCAGTATGCCAAAAAGCACGAATCAGATATATACGAATCAATGTAATGTACAAAAAGGGGATCTCAGCAGGATCCAGTTATACATGTATAAAAAAAGTAACAAAATGGTGCACAGTATCAACTCTGGCCTGCCCCCTCTCCCTGATCAGGAGGAGGAGGAGGAGGTGGCATGAATGGAGCTACTGGAGGCGGCATGGCCCCCTCTAACTGCTGAGCTATATGAGAAAATGTGGGTGCCCTCTGACCCTCAGGAACTGTTGTGTGATACAAGGTGTAATAATAAGTCACCCTCTATCCTTGATGGATTATTGTCTGAGCCTGTGTATCCCTCTCAACTCTCAGCCGCTCAAGCTGTCTATCCCTGTCTACTAACAGTGCCTCTGCAGTAGTGACCCTAGCCTCCAAGGCTATGATCTAATCTCTAAGCTCCTCTCTCTCCTGCTCACACCATGATAGAGGGTCCCCTCTCTGCCAGGATCCTGCTCCTGCACTCTCTGTCTCCATTGTCTCTGCTACTCAGGAGTAAGTAATGGGCCAAGATCTCTCTGTGGGGCCACAAATCAGTACCTCTGGCATCTTTTCCCATTGCCGCTCTCACCACCAGTATCCACTGCCTCTCCACCTCCCCCCAGTCATCACCATTGTGTCTATCATCTGGGGGAGGATGCCTGTCGCCTCTGCCACCATCTCTACCACCATCACGGCCCCCATGTCTACCTGGTGCTCTATCTCTTCCGCCTCTCCCCCTGATAGGTCGCTCCTCAGGATCATAATCCAACGGCTCCTCTATATGATAAATCATCTCCTCAGGCACTATAAATCATGGAAATAGATGCTGAAGCATCTCCGTAGCATACCCATCTGAAACACCTGCATCCTCAACATCTAGGCGAGAGTCCCAGTCTATTGCTACCATATCACAAATGTCCTGTGCCGTAGTATCATAAGTCAGTTGTGCTCCCCAGTCAGCTACCTCATCTTTGATCCATGCATATACTATCACATCCTCTGTGCAGCCCTGTCATCGGCCATACTGTCTCAAAACCCTAGTGATCAGGAAGCGCTCTATAATGTACCTATTTTGGCCTATCAGATATCTGCTCTGACACAAAAAGGGAACCTACCGAGCATCAGATTTCCATACCTCACAATCTAGGTATGGTCGCCACACGACCTCTATCATATCGTCAAATAATCGACGCCAATACTCAACCTTGCCTAGGTGGGGCTGCTGCAAAAGACCTGCGTACATGTACACATAAGGCTACTCTGGTACCCTCTTTCTGTCAACAATCGGCCGTGTCACTGAGATGTGCTCCCAGGCCCATATCTGAAGAATCAATATACCCACAGTCATGCTGCGAGTATGGTGGTATGCAATCTCATGAAGCTCTCGATATATGTGAGCTAATATACAGCTCCCCCAAGCAAATCGTCGATGGTGGACAATCATCTACTCTACCATGCTGACCCAGCCCACCAAGAAACTGTGTTGTCCTATGTCCAGCATAAGGATGCCACCCACTAATCCAGCTAAGTATATAGCTAGTTGATCATAGTGATCAACCATGTAGTCCCATGACAGGTATCTGTGATCTATACTATCATCCTGGAAGAATTTTCGAGCAGTCCCGATCACAATGCTAGATCTCGACTCGAAGAAAACCTCATGTCCCACCATGGGCATGCGCAAGATCCTCCAAATGTCCTCTAGTGTCACGGTGATCTCACCAGTAGGTAGGTGGAAGGTGTTGTGCTCTGAATGCCATCTCTCGGTCAGAGCATTCAATAACCCTCGGTTTATCCCAATCTCAAGTAAACCAATCAGTGCTCGCAATCCACACTAGATCACGATAGTCTTCTCATCATCTGACAATCAGACAGACAATGCCAGAACTCGCACAGGATAAGTGCCTTGAAAGGCGACTACCTCAAACTGGGCCTAATTTTTGACAAAACAGTAAAGCATCAGCATTCTATCTACAACAAAAGGCATATTCCTACTTTACTAAGTCATTTCCAGTTTACAGGACGCACACAGATCACAACAATTTAAAAACCTAAGTCTTCTACCAGATGCAATCCTGGAAATACAGGATGCGATTGCGCATACGGGATGCGATCCTAGAAAAATGGGATGCGATCCTAAATGCAAGGTGCGATCCCTGAAATCCAGGATGCAATTCACTGATGGTTTCTAGCTACAAACAAGACTAAATCTGCAAGACTAGATACGATCTGGGAAAACCCAGATGCGACGCAGAATCTGGGAAAAACCGGGTATGATCCAGGAAAAACCAGATGCGATGCGCGTTTCACAGGATGCGATCTAGAATCCTGGATGCAATCCTACCTTCTATGGGCTCGAAAATGCCCAAAAATGCTTGAAATTCAAAAATGCAAAATTCATAGGGTAGTTTATCGAGCACTTACCAGCGGTGGGTAGTCGGCTGGTCGCTGGTGTCGTCGACTCATCTCAAAATGATGTTTCCTCACGGGGACCACCATTTTATCTGCAGAGCTCTCTAATTGGCTATAGATGAATGTCAAAATGAATAGTGAAATGGTCAATTTGGAGGCTTATATGGGTCTTTTAGGACATTTAGGATTTTCAGAACTCCTCCCAGCTAACTACAAAATCATTTGTGTTCTCTTTTTTTCTCAATTGGGAACCAAATCGAAGGTACCTACGACATTTTTAGAAGCACCGTGTCATTTTGCGATAGTTTCAAAAAAAAATTGCGAATTTGCTTCTTTTATTCACCACATTGGTAAATGTTGCACATTTCATCATACATCTTGATCTAAACATCATTTTCACTCATATTTTGGCATAATTAACTTGATAATCGTGTGTTTATTTTTAAACACACCTTCTTCTACTTCACTCTTTCTAACCTTCTCGCTTCTTGCGAGTGTTCTGTTCTCTACAACTGAGGAATTTTATTTCTTTTCTTTGATTTCATTCCCGAGGGGGCATGATCACACTATCAATTAAAATTTTTTTCTCGAAACTGCATTAACAATGACTTTGTTATCAAACAAACTAGGGGCATAACAGTTTCCTTGACTAAGTCAGATCTTTTGGATAGAAAGCTTTGGTTCTCATGAGCTGGATATCTTATGTTTCCTCATTTTAGAAGATTTTTAAAGCTCTTGGCAGCTTCATACTGGCTTTTGGATGACAACCAAGTTCAGAATCAATATTATCAATTTTTGGATGACAACCAAGTTCAAAATTGGTATTTTTAAAACCTTTTGTTGATATTTGGACAACAAACAAGTTCAAAATCAATTCTATCAGTTTGGTTCAATTAAGTGCGAGACTGATCTCATCAACATTTTGTTCGACAACCAAGAACGGGATTCTCAACTTTTTGAAGTCAAAATCAAAAACTTTCTTTGAATCAATGCGCTGCTCGCACATCAATTTAAAGAGGGGCAAATGTAACCACCTGAATTTGGTCTATCGCAACTATGGACCCTATTCGATGATCATACCCTTGATTTATGTCCAAACGACCCTATTACTGCTTGGCATAATTCTTTAAATCAATTTAATGTCCTAGGTGATTTTTATCACTGATTTATATTAACTATTATAGCCATATAATTCAAATCAATTTTGACCAATC
>MU226476.1:92552-115678 GCA_018584345.1 Thuja plicata
CATTGCTCGATATCACATCAAAATATAAATAAGTCATATAGTCCACATATATATCTATTTCTGCATAATGACCCAACAAAATAGTGCGATTGTTGCACAAAGTAAACATCGTAAAAACATGATTTCGACTTTATAGGTAGCCTCCAATTTTGCAATAGTTTTCTCGAACGCTTTGCAAGACTTGCACTCGGCATCCACAATAGGTATATGTGTAGAAGGTGCAGATGATGTAGACAGTGTTGGGGTGTCATCGGCCCACCGAAAGTAGTCACATCCACCGCCATCCTACAATATAAATCCAAGTTAGTCTCGCTATAATGACTAATATTTATTATTTGAAAACATTTAAATATTGTGCAATTAACAACCTTTTTCTTATTTATGCAAGTCCAAAATTTACGCTCTGGATTAGTGTCTGTGTGTGACGTCCTCAACACGCAGTGCACTCCATCACCATAGTCACACATAGGGACATTTATCATAGTCATCACCACTGTATCAAACAATTTTTTGTTCATTCATATAACAACATGACTATATTCTATCAGTACAAATTGAAAAAGTTTCATTTATGTTGATATTATGAATTTATACAAAAAATATAATGACACAACTATAGCATCAGATAGAAGATGGGGAAGAACAATATCCATAAACTGAATGGTGGTGTGGAAACACACCATTAAATAAGAAAACGCAAGAAAATCCATGCTCTATGCCCTTATGCCCCACATTTGATGAGCAACCATCTCATATCCCGCTCATTCTTCCCATTACTTTCTGTATTGTTAGATGGTCAATCCTGCATCTACAAAGTAAACATGAAAGAAAAACTATAACTTGTTTATTTTTAAATGGAATACACCAAGGAGTACCATCAGAAATATTGACCGTTTACAAACATGAACAGTAAGCAATCATCAGATAGCTCATTTTTTTATCAACATATGTGGATATTTTAGGCATTAATGTTTGAAATAGCTTCTAGATTCAATTGTGTAGATAGTTTTGGATCACACTCTATGATCCATCATTAGGAGGAAAGAGACCAAAATGATTGCAATAGACCAAAATGATGGACTTTTCTTTCAATCATTTTTCTCTCTTCCATCCTGATGAAGGATCACAAAGTGTGATCAGAAATGTTGATGGAAAAAATATCTACAAAATTGAATCTAGAAGCTATTTCAAACATTTTTAATGTCAGCATATGTGTAGTCTCACTTTATCATTATATGTGTAGTCTCAGAACTATCCATTTCTGTTTTTGTACCTATCACGTGGTTTTTAAAAATGAATGAAAAATGAAAAGAAATTCAAGATGAAATAGAGTGTTGAACAAAGTAGAATTATTCCACTTAATTTTATGATGCAACAGTAATAACAAGATGGTTAGGGTATATACATACATAATCATGAACAATACAGTCATCTACCAAAACACATTTATAAAACCATGTCTGAAGAACTAGAAATGGATAGTTCTGAGACTACACCTTAACGATGCATTAAATTAAGCATTCATCATGTGGCACTCCTTGTATTCCACTTAAATATGTTAAAAGCAACAAGACTAACAATGCAACAATATGTCTATAAAAGCACATTTAATGAAAATAGTGGTCAAGGGAGGGCATGCATGTTTGTCCATTAATTCAACTCAAATAGATTGGACACCCTGCATGTATATCAGTGGAGATTGAAGGATGGCAATCCCCTAATTTCCACAACTGGCTAGTTCACAAAAAAACCATGAACCAGTCAGGCAATTCCTCACTGGTTTGTGATTTTGAGGTGGCTCCTGCAGCACCATTGGCTGTAGATTCATCATGTTTTCTGGTAATGATACTATTGTTGTTGTTCCCAAAAGGCTAGTAAACTAAATTGACTGTAAGTGCAATTTCTATTGTAATAAGAGGAGTGAACAGTTATTGCCAAAAAAATCACTGCAAGAGTTCATAATTGGATCGAAGACATGAGGTATGCCCATGTAGCTTCAAAGTTTGATACAACACTTCTACCAAGATATTACACATTCTCATATAGTTGGATCGAAGACATGAGGTATGCACATGCAAGGTTTGAACCAATAGCATAAACATAAACATGACAAGAAAATCATGCAAGGTTTGAACCAAGATGTGTACCATCCAGCTCTGAAGAACACTTAGAATTACACTGTTTTGCTAAGTTTCTCATTTATACATTTGGGTAAACGATTATGACTTTGCAAGGACCTTTCAGTTCTCAGTTCTCTATTTTATGCAAATCTTTGCTATCAAAACTAACAAAGAGTTCTACGCTTCACTGAATCTTCATCACCCTTCTTTTGCAATGATGAGTGTACTAAGTAATTGAGCAGAGATATGAAACTGTAAAGGGGTCTTTCCATGAATAAGTTCAGCACTTGCACACAAAGTGTATGACTTAATGTCTAACACTATAGTGCATACACACATTTAAAATCACATAATAGTATGTCAAATGTTCCAAAGAATGCACTTGAAGGGAAAATTACAGAATTAAGTTGTCATATCCCCAAATTCTATCAATTGCTCATTATCAATATCAGCTAGCTCCATATTTGCTTCATCCACAGTTTGGGGGGTAGTCCCTACCATAAATTGTCTCCTAACAACCTCCAACTGTGCTTCTACCTGCTAGATGGCTCATGGACAGTATCATTCATTTGTACAATGTTGTTTGAAAGGCTACTTCAGATAAATGTATTGACTCACATTATTGTCCATGCAATGGCTAGATGAATTCACTATTTATGTTATCCCCACAAGGCCAATAAAAAAGCTTTGGTATCACTACTATGATCCCAAGCTGATCAATTTTGAAACTACTTTGATATTGCTATAAAAAGAACATAATCCCAAATAATGATTCATAATCCTACGGATTCCAAAGGTTAATGTAAACACAGTAATAAATAACCAGCAATAAAATTGTGACAAGGTTTAGAACACAAAAATTTATATGAGATTATTAGAATGGTCTTAAGCTAATATTATACCTCAATAGAAGCCAGACTTCCCTAGTGGAGACAAAATCAATCACCGAGCACCTCAAAGAAGGATTTCATCTTAACTTAGCAAAATGTATAAATGAGAAACTTAGTAGAATAGTATAATTTGTAAGGATTTCACAATGTTATCAGAATTATATTGTTTAGTAGGTGGTCTAATGATCTGTGGTTGCATCCTATCTTTCCATGAATAAGTTCAAATACATTTTCCATACAACATAGTCAGCACTTGCACACAAAGTGTACGACTTAATGTTTAACTCTATAGTGCATACAAACATTTAAAATCACACAACAATATGTCGACTATTCCAAAGAATGCACTTGAAGGGAAAAGTACAGAATTAAGTTGTCATATCCCCAAATTTAGAATACTCAAAATAATTTCTTTTCCAGCTTGCCATTGTTTTCTAAGAAAACAATGGCAATCTGGAAAGAAATGATACTTTGTCATTGATGTTCACAGCCACTGGCATACAGTCCAATCAGTGGATAAACATAATAGCATCTTGAACATGCAATGTAGTCACAACGAGCAGTAGTCCAATGCAGTCGTAACAACGAGAAATAGTCCTCAACAATAGATATTCTACTATATTTTATCGAAGCTTATAATCTTTAGAACATCAATCACAAAGTATCATTTCTTACAGATGAATCAACATCATAAAAATATAGACAAGGTTGGATGGTTGTACCCTTACGAGCAGTGACAAGGTCTTTAGGAAACCAATTTACATTTCATTATCTCAGAATATATTTGATAAACAAAAACTATGTTTGATAAACAATCATAAACCATAAACAATCATCAACGAAAACACAATTGTATCAGTGTATGTGAACAAGTATGATAATGTTTCAACTCGTGATAATAAAGTATGTAGAAAATAACTATAATCCACCACATGTGGCTGCAATCCAGTCCACTCTCTCATCCTCGGTCATCAACAAGAACCCTTTGGCTCTTTCACGTTCACCCACAAAGGTGTCATATACCCTCAGGAATACACCTCGACTCAATTCAGGGATGGATTTGAGAGCGATATATGCATCCATCAAAGCATTTTCATGATCAGATATATCAATTTTGTGAAGGTGAACAATCCAACAGGCCCATAGAATTGTAGGGGGACAGGAAAGCTTGACTATCCGAATTCCTGGAAAAGGCAAGAACTCTAGCCGGAGGAAAGAAAGATGCTAATCCAATGAGGGCCTCCTACAGGATGATAATTTAAGGAACCTCCATTTCGGTAACATCATTACCCCCGGAAAAAAGAGAAGAAATCTACAAATAGTAATTGAGAGAGGGCTACCTGCCTCAACGAATAAGAGAGAATTGCTCACCAACCATATAGATTGATCTGATCCAGCCGGCTGGCAGAGTTAGATTCTTATCAATTCTATACGTAACATGGGGGGGGTGGGAAACAATAGGCTAGAATTCCCGGAACAACTATAATAGTTCTCCCACCAACTATAATGGGAGCCCCGCCTTATTATATTATTCTAGCAACTATCTATCTCCAGGTGGGCGGATGAAGCTACTACTATTAGGTAGGAGCCACAATAATATAATAATAGGGTGGGCCACCCACATTGCTCATGCCCTCTTTTATTTTCTTAGTTGTTTCACACATGGCATCCAAGGAAGTGGCCATACTTGGATTCCTCCTCTTTCCCACCCTTGTGACTGATGATGTAGGAGTTCCTCTAGCACTTGTAGTTGCAGTGGACTGATTGGAAGGATAAGGGTCTTTGTCCAAATCAGCAGTACTATCAAGATGTATACTAAAACCAATATCCTCTTCATCATGCACATTGAATGGCTCTTCTATAGGGTTCCCTTCTTCAGTCTCAAAGGTTGTCGTAGCTGCATTACCTTCAGTAATGTCATTACCCACAATTGCACCCAATTCATTGAAGTATTGGAAGGGCTGCCTCTTATACACTTTGGCATTTTTGAACTCTCTTCTATGCATGTTGGCATAAATAAATGGATTAGGTTCTTTTTCTTTCATTATTAACTTTAAAAGAAGACATAAATATTTCCATCAAAATAGTAGAGAGATCACCCTACCTTCAGAAGCTCATCCCACACACTATCCTCAGCATCCATGCACTGAGTTGCCTCATTCCAAGCAAAACCACTTGTATTTCTTAGCTCTTTCATCACTCTATATGCAAGCTTCCAGGTTTTCAACTTATTTTTGAAGTTTTCCTTTGATATATTGAGGTTTATATCAGCATTGAACCGCCTCTCAATGGCGAACCACGCTTCTTTTTTGAAGCCTCCGTCACATTTTTTCCTAGCTGTACTTGCTCGAGGAGCAAGTCTAGATACTTGCATTCCATTTCCTTTGTCCACATTATCTTCTTTGAGGAAGGAGATATTTGGCTCAAGTTACCAATTTCATCCATGCTCATCATTAATCTTGTGTATGTCATGTTGTGTATACAAATTTTTGTTAATGGTATAAACATTGACCCATAAAAGACCAATACTTTTAGATAGAAATAGAAGAAAAAGGAAACCATCATGTACATCAAAGTATCTTCATACATCATTTTACTCAAATAAAACACATTGACCCATTAAAGTCCAATACTTCCAGATAGAAACAAAAGAAAAAGGAAACCATCATGTATATCAAAGTATCTTCATGCATTAGTTTACTCAAATAAAACACATTGACCCATACAAGACGTCCAATACTTGCAGAGAAAAACATAAGAAAAAGGAAACCATCATGTAGTCTTGACTCATAAAAGAATAACTATTCTCAGGATCTATACTCTTCCCACATTCTACTTGCTATATCATCTCAGAATTGTGCCCACTGGTCTCTATCACACTGAGACAACCCATATGTCTCTAGCATTGGTACATCTATCCCATCACGATCATCTTCCTCTTCGGTGACAATTTCTAATGGAATGTCCTCCTCTAACATAATGTAGTTGTGTAGTATGCAACATGCTAATACAATATGGGCTTGTGTCATGATAGGATAAGACGTGGCATGCCTCGGGATTGGAAAATGCTGCTTGAGAATACCAAATGTACGCTCTACTGAGTTTCTAAGAGAGGAGTGTCGATGGTTGAACAACTCTTGTCGAGAGTTTGTTGGATTCTCTCTTGAAAAATCCTTCAGGTGGTAGCATGTACACTGATAAGGAGCAATAAATCCTGGTGCATTGGGATATCCAGCATCCACTAGAAAATATTTTCCTACATAATAAAGTATATTATTAAAATGTGAAACATTGATTGTACCATTGAGTATATTAAACTATGATTTGGCTTACCGGGGGGAACAACAAGAGGATTTGATCTTAACAGAGCTAAATCTAGAACATGACTATCTACAACAAACCCTTCCCAACCAGCAAGGTAGTACTGAAACTTATGATCGAAGGAACACACACCCATAACATTTTGCAACAGGTTGCCTTTTCTATCACGATATTTACCCTGCATGTCGACATCGATGGTGACTGGTATATAGGTTCCATCGACAGCTCCAACACAATCCTATACAATATGATACAATCATCAATTCTACGGTCAACCAATAATATGATAAGGATAAAAATCCATACAAGAAATTTGTTACAACACAAGAATTACCTTCAAGAATGGATCAAAATGTTCGTTCCCACTAATTTCAGGAGGAGTGTTTGGACTGGTGGTAGAAATAAATCCTTTTGGAGTCCTAAGATAGCCCTCAACACCTTATGGAAGTATCAGTTGATTGTCTCTCTTCAGTGCCCAAAGTTGTGGGCAATCTTGCGGTTCCTAAGATTGTGCCCAACGGTGTGGAGGAACATCACAAGTTGTTCTTCTAACGTCACGTGTATCATATTTGTCAAGGTTCCTTTCAGCCTTAGGATAGTATCTAGACAAAATAAGGCTCCCCTACTCATGTGAATCTAATCATGACAATCCACATCATTGGAATGAATAACCATTCTATAAAAATAATTTTCTTTTCTTTTTTGTTTACCCATTTGTGCACTGCCTTCTTGGGCCACCACTACTGTGGCTACAACAACACAAGAAATAAGAGTTGTGAGAAGATGAGAATATATGGTCTCCACAGCTACCCATCCTAGAATGTCAATATTCTTAATAGGATCCATCAATGACCTAAAATGTGGACAAACACAACGATTTGAGCGAGGAGATATTGGTAGCATGTTGTTGATGTTCTAGAAATTGAAAGTATTCTACAAATAAAAGTGATTTCAAGAAATTTTAGAATCAATGTTCAACCTGTGATTCATCATATAAGTAATGTATCAAGATAGGAAGAAAAATGTTTGACAATGTTTGACAAAATACACAAGAAAAAATGGATGAACTAATAGGTTTGGTTAGACCAGCCAATCTCTTCAAATTAAAATCATCAATTAAGTAACATGCTGCAGTAGTTGACAATGGAGATTTTGAACTAATAGGTGCTAATTAGGTTTTGAACTAATAGGTGCTTTTGAACTTTCCATGCTCCAGACCCAACAATCACTATTTTAGGCATGTCATTCATTGCAAGGAATGCAAATCAGCACTGATAGGTTTTCAGAAATGGAAAAAAACTTTCTTGGCTTTAGGGTGTTTGTCTTCTGGCATGGCAATTCTGCTATCCCTTTCCAGATGGAGACTATTTTTTCTTGTCTCTGCCTTGTTATCTTCAGCTAGTTTTTATGTATGCTCTTGTGGGGTTAACTGGATTACCACAAACTTTGTAAGACAGCATAGGACATAGTTAATCAAGGGCTTGCAGTTATGCAATTCAAAGAACATTACATACCTTACAAATGCTCTTCAATGCTAGTTTTGTGACTGCATGTTGGCCTTACCATATGTTTTTCTACTTATGCAACCGACATGTACTAAATCTGTGTAATGTTGGGCTTAATACTAAATACTAGTTATGATTTTCCTTTATTTCAGCTCATAATAGTGATACAAGATTTTCCCAATTGGAATCTCACTGGTTTTGGTCATATTGGAAGTTAGTAGATTTTTTGGAGTCCTTGGTTTTACTTTGAAAACTAGCAAATTTAGTGTGTAGGGATAAGAAGGGCATCATCTGATTAGGGCCTTACTGGATCAATTCTCATTTAAATGAATAACCATTATATAAAAATAATTTCCTTTTCTAATTCGTTTACCCATTCGTGTACTACCTTCTCAAGCGAACACTACTTTGGCTACAACAAGAAAAGAAAGAAGAGTTGTGAGAAGACCAGTGTATGTGGTCTCCATAGCTACGCATCTTAGAACATCAATATTCTCAGTAGGATCCATCAATGGCCTAAAATTTGGACAAACACAAATATGGCTTGTTAATGGTGTAAGCATATACATAATGACATTTGAATATGACTAAAATTTGACTATTAACATGGTGACATTCTTAAAACAGGGGAAAAACTTAATTTTGTTTTGGAGAATGTTAATACAGATGGAAAAGAGTATAAAGAGATAGAGGTTGAGAAGAATAAAGAAGCTAAAATTAATATTATGGATAGTAATGCTGATAATTCGGGGGACAATAGCTTCAAGGTTTTGGAAGAGGAAAACGTGGAGTCCCATGATTCTCCTAGCTATGAGAAGGAGAATATGGAAGAAGAAAGTGACAGAAAAATTTAGGGTAGAAAACCTCAGTCTCTTCAAAGAGACATTCAAAGGATGGATTCTGAGGTCAGAAGGACCATTATTATGTCTCCCCTGGAGACTGCGAAAAATAAATCTATCTATAGCTACAATTTGGATAAATGGGTGCAGAGTGACCTGGTTGAAATTAAGAATAGATGCATTAAGCTGGAAAATAAGAGCTCTTTGATTGAAGAAACTATTACTATTCTCAGAAATGATTTTCCTCATAATGTCAATGTTCCTATTCATTATCATGGCTCTGAAATTGATGAAAAAATCAAAAAAGCTATTGAGTTAGCCATGATACCTATCCAGAAGAAAATTAGCGGGAATGAGGAAATGCTAAAACATTTGCTTACGCTGGTGAATACTGGTATGAGGGATACTTTGGAGAATCTGATGTCTCTGAGCAACTGGCTGGAAGGAAACAAAGACATCACTGAGCATTCTATTATTTCCCAGCAGATGGGACCAGGTACTCGCACAAGATCCAAGAAGCAGAAGGTTGAGGACCCGGAACTCCAGAAGCTGAGAGAGAATGTGATGACTATGAAGACTCAGCTGGAGGACTCTGAGAGTTTCCTGAAAACTCTGTTCTAATCTCGGTGCTAGTGGTCTTCTCTCTGTTTTCCTTCCAGCATATTTTTTGTTTTTTTGTTTTGCTTATGCTTATTGCTAAATCTGGGATCTATCCCTTTGTAGCCTGCTTCCTTCCTTGGGGCAGCCTGTTGTTCTCTGGGCTCTAATGCCTTTCTTTTCTCAACTTTGTTAAAGGGTTTCAGGGTCCCTTCAAAACCTATTTTTACCGTAATCAAAAACATGGTGCACTTGTTTATCCTATAATATAGGATGTTGTGTGATGAATGTGTTGTAGCCCTGAATGTGAAGTTGATCTAGTGGAAGAAGTAATAGAAATTTAGGGACAAATAGGTATTACAACGTAATTCAAATGTTATTTATCTTTCATTGTTTACAATATTCTAATCAGATTATCCTCTCATTACTGCTAACTACTTATTCAAAGCTAATCTCCAAATACCTTTTAAGATAATGGAAACCTATTTCTATCACTTATAAAATTTTCAACTAAATCTTTGAATCTTGGTAATGGAAAAGGTTGTAGGATTGCATGCCAACACAAAAGCTTCTCAGCATGAGACCAGTTCATTGATTTCATTTCATAAATGCAAGATGCCCCAATCCTTGAGGACTTCCTTATCTCGTATGGTAACAATCTCATTTTAACCATTCCTTCTATGGCTTCAATTCACAAACAAAAAACTCTTATGTGAGTTGACCAGCAATACTTACATCTTCAAAACTACATCCTTAACTTTAACAACAACTTAGTCTTCTACAATTTTTATTTTTCTATAGCTACTACTACTGCAGTTTGTTTACATAATGCATGATCTAATTCCTTTAGCATCAAATTGCTCCTAATCTCTGGGACCTTAGGTAGATTTTATTGATTGATAAAAATGAGTTACATTTATGCTAATAATAGCAACTATGAACTATAACCAAACTCTGAGAATTGGGACAAAGCTAACTTTCTAACTTAATAGTTATTGCATATCATAGCCATACTGCATGTTAAAGCCACAGTCCAAGGAAATAATTGTCTATAGATCTTGTTTGAGACCTCAAAGATGTACTACTGCAAAAACATATGACACTACATTTCATTGAAGGAAGATTATTATAGAATTTTAAAAGCCCATGTAGATGTAATTTGGAGAAGAGAAGCCACTACAAGGAAGATGTAGGCCACAAAAACCATTCATTAGTCATCATCCAAAGGAGAAGGAATTGAATTTTTGTGTAGTATTATGATTAAAGAGAAGTTGCAGCCATTATTTTTTTTAATGAAAAAAGAGGTGTTCAAAATAAAGAGGAAATCTGCTCCATAAATAGGGAGGTCGATGAGATGTGGAGATTGTGAAATTTGCACCTGTAGCTGCACATATCTAGTTGGAAAAAATAAAATAAAAATAGAGTTTGCATAAAGATACCTTGACAGTGAAGGTGCTAAAGAAATTAACATTAATTTCTACTTAGTTAGGCATATGCATGCTAATAAATTTAGGGATCAAACTGAAGGTTGTCCTTCATTTATGGAGAAAATGAAGGATCAGACTGAAATCAAGAAAGATGAACTATAATTCACTGATCAGTGATTAAAGTAGAATGTTTGGTTACAATTAATGAATACTAAAAACCTTTTTAAAGTCCATTTAAGGAAAAAAAACCTAATGAATATGTATGTAAAAGTAGGAGCAGTAGAACAAATTCACCAATATACTTTATGAGACCAGAATGCAGCACCAACTTTACAATGCATGTTTCTTCAAATGAGTTAATTCATAGACCTTTAAAACAAGAAAACCATGTTAAGAATAGTTTTTAATGGCTGCTCCAAGTTTTAATTTTCTTTGGCATAGAAAGCGGGGATTCATCTCCAATCAGCTATTCCAATTCTTACAACAACATGGGGAATCAGAGTTATTAACTACATATAAGAGGTAGATGTGTTATCTAGTAAAGCATAATGGAAAGATGTTAGCAAAATGCTAATTGAAGAAGACAAAAATGAGAGATAAGGACAATATTATTAGAAAGAAGCATCTATATTAATAATAAATCTGATGAAATCATATGGGATCCTTCCAAGGATGACAACTACTTTGTTAAGATGGGGTATAAGGAGATACAGAGCATTCAAGATCAAAGGCCAGTTCAAATAGGTTATTGATGCCACTCTTATTAGCGAAATTTATCGTAAGTTGTCATTGATATTATATAAAATAAAAATTATCCGTTGTTTATTGAATTAATTTCCAGTAGTGTGTTGTTGTTGTGAATTCAGGTTGTCTGATAAGGTTCCCCAATTTTTGATCTGCATCACATTCTCATACCGTAAAATGAAAAATGAAAGCATGTAGAAAGTCTTTTACACCCAACAAAACTATTCATGCCCACGTCAAAAAGAGGAAGGTTTGATGGAAACCCTTGGAGGAATTTAATTCCCTTTAGTCATATTTCCCATCTACATTTTTTATTCATGACTTGTATTGGGCAATGTATATTGTTACTTTTGGTGCAGGGACTCCACTTTCATCTCTACACTGATGGGCTCCATTCTTCCTTTCCTCAGAATCTTGATGACAATGGCTAGAGATGGATTGCTACTTCCATTTTTTCTAGGTCAATAGAACTACTTTATCATTAATGACACATTATTAACAAGATGTGCTATCTTAATTGATATTTTTTCAATTGACATGCATGGTTAGTTTTCGTACACTTCTAGGTTTCATTTATGTAGCAATTTATATTCTTATGGTAAGATATGTCATCAAATGGACTGTACCTATTTTATTTAGCTTTACTTTAGGAATCAACAAAATCAAAGTTCTCAAGGAATTTATACTTATAATACAATATTTTGAGTCTATCTAGATTCCATAAAGCATATAGTTATGGATCCAAGCTTAAGTTCTAGATTCCATAAAGCATAAGTTTTAGTTCTAGATATAAGTTGATAAATTTATATATAAGACTAAATTAGTATGTCAAGAACCTCCAAATTCTGGAGAGAATTTTCTAAATCCTCACAAAAGAGATTATTTCCCTTTCTAATCCTTTTGATTATGGTGATCATAAATTCTTTTATTAGATCTACATTAAGCGAAAGAGTATGAATCTTTTGCTAAGACAGATAAAGCTAGTGATGAATGTTTTCATCGTTCATTAGAAATATTGGAACTCTTAATAGTAAGGTGGCAATGTCATCTCATAGTAAGGTTATGAAATTTGTGAGTTACTACATCAACTAGATTAATTTTTAAAATGCCAATGTGTTGAAAGTGAGAGAAAGTACAAATGGGGGAGAAATATATAGGCATTTCTCAAGAGGAAATTGATGAATAAAGGCCTGTGAAGTTGTAATGGCTTTGAAAGGATAGATAGTGGATGTCCAGATAAACGAAAAGCAAAGTTATCTTGCATATACTAGATAAACAATCTAAATAGTTAATAAGGAGTTAAGTTAGAAGGTTTACACTTATTAATGGTTGGATCAATCATGAAAATGTATTTCTTACTTATGAGATGGACTTGGTGAAGAAGACGGATGCAATTAAACTATGTAGCAAGGTGTTTTGTGATGAGCTTCTGGTAAGGCTGGATATTGCGGTAGAAAATGTAGATGACAACCTTATGATACCATATCTAGATGATTATATTTCAAGAGGGAATCCATTCATATTTCAAAAGGGAATCAATCTGAGAATGGAGATGGTCAAGAGGCCCCTAATGATAATCAAGTACATCCTATAATTTGAGGCTAGGAAGAAGGATATTATAAGGAGTGTATATTTTCTGATAAAGTGGCTTTACCTAAAACCTACCACTAGGAATCGATAGTGGAAGGAATATTTGGTAGCATTAGGGTATGAGGTTCTAGAGGATATGCTAGACATCAATATTGAGATAATTCAAGTTCTTCACCCCCCCCCATCATAATTTAACCCACTAGGAAGGGAAAAAGGTCAGAAACAAGAGGTAACAAGGAAGTTGAATAAGCTGCATGCACGTCGAATGCTGGTAGTACCTATGTGGATGCTAGTATTTTAGAAGAATAGGGTAGGGTGATATATTAAAGACATTTTAGTTCTATAGTATATCTAGAGGCCCCAATTTTATTAAGTATTTAGGTCTAGACTTTATATTTCCAGTATACAAAAACCTTCGGTTAGTATTGAGACTATGCTTGGTTGTATACTTCACAGACATGGTTAATATTCATAATGTCTGACTTCTATATGATGGTTTAAATTAATATGATCATTCATGTATTGTGATCTCTATGAGAATGTGAATTAATGCTTTATTTGGAACTTATGTGATTACTTCTAGTAGGTAATATTGTCCTATGATCTCAATCATAGTATGCCCTGGGTATGAGTTACACTGGGTTATGAATGAATAAGAGGATTTCAGGAAAGAGGGAGCTGGTAAGGTCCTTTTTGAAAAAAAAATAGTCTATGAATTTATTGTTAAATTAAGGGATGGAAATGAATGTTAGGGTATACGTATTCAATCCAGATGCAATGTGATCTCTAGGTACCGCATTTAAACAAACAACAACATACATTGATCTACTTGCAAGGTTTGAAACTGCAATGGTGTGGTAATTCTATGATTTTTTATGCAATATTTTAAATCACTTTTCTTATTGTGAATATCTGAATGGAACAGATAAGCCACTTATAGTTTTTAATTTAACTAGATTAAACTACTGAAAACCTCAGTTTTAAATCATTTGATAGTTGTCATCATAGTTCCCATAACTATGCGGGGTGAAAATTATCCTATGCTAAATTTGCAGACTCAATACATATCTTTGGGCATGAATTATTACCCTTGATATGACACAATCATCATTTCCATAATCAAAAAATTTATATTTTTATTCTAATTCATGTCTTTCCTCTATGGTAACTTAAAACATTTTCAAGCTCCCCTGCTGCTAGTCTCTCTGTGTCAAATTGGATGGTTCTAATGCACAACTTTGCCTAAGCATTAAATCCTAAATTATGTTCCAATAAAAAGCCTAGATCAAGTAATTATTTTAATGTATTATCGATCACAATAATCAAAATAGCTAGAAAATCCCCAACACAGCTTTGCTGGTTAGATGTATCGACCATAACTTTTGGTTAGTGTCATGAAGAACATTCAAGTGTTTAGAAATTTGACCAGAAACTTGACAATACTAGTGCATAGAAATCTGACAATGCTGGTGAATAGAATTTTTGTAAACAAACTAATTGTTGGAAAACTATTTGATCTTTTCAAATAGAGATCTGTATAACATTGATTCCATAAACTTTTCTAGCCACCTCCTCGCATACCAAGAATGGAAGCATTATAAGAATGAATTAGAATGTCTAAGATAAATAGAGGAATGCATAAAATTGAGCCATTAGAGATGTTGTGTCAATAATTTAAATGAAATATGGAAGCATGTAACCTATTTGACAAAATGCCCTAAAAATCTCTTTTCTAAGCAGTAGATGCATTGGATGGAAATGATTTTGTTTATAAAAAAACTAGATAAGATATGTCCAACAGAGAATCTGAAGGACAAGAATAGTAATGGATCCAGAAATAGTTCCCCCTTCTGTGGAACCCCTTAGTAGCCATACTTCAAACCCACTAGACTGAGAAACATTAAGTAAATCTCTTCAGCACAAGGCAATGCATGTATGTCTAAGGTTTTTGTGTCAATATTACCAATTTCATATGCACCAGTACTGAAATATTCTACCATGTTGCAGGGTTTCAAAGAACAATATCCTTTCCAGCGGTAGTAGAGAAATGATCATTTGCTCGGTCTAAACATAAAAAAAAAAGTACTGGCACTTCAAGATACTGATAAATATATAAATCCCTTTATAAATGCATAATATTGATAGAAGAAAGTAAAATGTTTACTTGCTAAAAATTAATTCCCTAGCATGATAGGGTTCTTATAGAACATGCCAGTAATGAATTCTCTCTTACTGTATGATTGAATCCATTCTTTCGGAAATAATGGATTTTGTGAGTCTGATAAAAAGTGTCAATCCATTTACATATAAGATGTGCTTATGAAAAATAAATTCTACAACAATGTGACATTTTAAAAATTTATATATTCTGTAAATTTATCTCATTGGCAATTCCTGTTGAAAAGCGGGATTCTGATTTCTACCAACAGAGGCATCTATAATAAATAGAGAGAAGTAATAATCACTCAAAGTTTCCTAACACTGGGTATCCTTTAAACCCCCGAGCAGAAGAAAAAATATTTAGAATCCACATTATGATATAAGGCTTCGTCAAACAAATGTGCAGCAACAAACATGCCTCGTTCAATGATTTCTAAGGAACAATGAGATGCATATAAGTGGTGCTAAAGATTAAATGATTCATTGATTACATTAAGTGTGAACAGAGAAGTAGCACATCAAACAAAACCAAGTATGAATTGGAAAAAGAAACCAGCGCATAGGCATAGAGAATGCATGGGTATGTTGAGATTCAATAGTTTCTCCCATACCTGGGACTCACAACAGCAGGAGGAACAGACAACAAGGAGACCCCAACAACTCACAACAGCAGTAGGAACAGGCAATGAAGGTTCCCTTGCAACTCACGACAGCAGTAGGAATGACAATGAAGCAAGGAGACCCCAACAACAATAGCTCAAACCCTAGAAATGGCGCTCATTTTGCAAACCAGAATGGCACTAGGTTTTGCAAACCATGAAATGAGAATGTTGCTCATTTGCAAACCTCAAAATGAGAATGAGAAGACCACGGACCCAACATACACCATAAAATGGAGTTAAATCAACCAAAAACCTGAATTTAGTTTTGAATTCCACCTCTTTGGTGGGAAGATGGTGCCACCCATTTTTGGGGCAAATTTAGGTTTCATCTGCCAAAACCAGATATGCATCTTTGGCAAAAAAATGGTGGATTTGGGGCAAAACCAAAAGTCCCACACCCAATTCTAGTCCAATTCCGCCAAACAAACAAGGCCTTAGTGAAGAAACAACCAAAGAAAATATATAGATTCATGCACTCTACGCAATGAACACAAATTTGCATCGTGGGAAGATATTAGGAGTTTCTTTAATAACAACCACCATTAAAACATGAATTTTTTGGTTCCAGCGTGCTAGACCACATAATAGTGAAGACTGAAGACCACTGTGCAGGACTGAGGTTCAGTTTCCAACAAGCATTAAGGTAATTGATTGTATCATCATTCTTAACCAGAGAGCAATAAATCACTTTGGAGGCAACTTTATTCAATGTTGTACCATCACAACATTTAGCAATGATGAGCATGATCTCTATTGCATAAGATTCATGAATTGATTGAAATTCTTAATGCATTTATTGTACCGAGCTTTTGAAGAGAAGCATTGCAACAATGCAAGGGGTTTTTCCTTTGATATAGATTCCACCAAAGGGATCTAGACTCAGGATTATGTGACCATCCATTTTGTAGAATTCACAATTGACCACTTTATTTCTGAGATTTCCCAAGCTTTCCATATGCTTATGAACACAGTTGAACCATAGGGGACCATAGAGTGTTTACCAAATAGGAAATCATATATGTTCAATCCATTCCAACCTTTAGCATGTTTAGGATATGTCAATTGAATATTATTTCTTGCAAGAATTTTCCAGCGTTTATATGATGTATAGGTGAGTTCACGAAATTTATGAAAGTTTAAGTGAAGAAGTTCAAAAATTGTGTATGCTTCATAATAATAATTTTCATAATTTTGTAATGGGTATGTGCAAAATCACGGTATGCCAAAAAGTTGCAATGTGAAAAATTGACCTTTTCACCCGTCCAAAAATGTGAAATCACGTATTGACTTTTTTGGTAGGTCTGGGTGTCAATATACCTGGCCAAAGGAAACACCAAGGCAAAAACCATATTAGGTATCCGATAACTATCAAGTATCAATTAACCATCATATACCCAATATGTAACGTGTCATAAAATTGATACTATATAATAATATAATATTATGAATATTAAATTATAATATATAACAATAAAATATTATACTATAATAATAAAATATTATAATATTATATTGTTTAATATTATAATATTATATTGTTTAGTATTATAATATTATAGTGTTTAATATTATAATATTATAGTGTTTAATATTCATTACTCATTATATTTTAATATTAAATTATAAGTTATTTTAATATTATATATTATTTAATATTCTCTCTCCCCCTCTCTCTGCCTACCCTCTATCTCTCATTCTCTCTTTACTCCCCCTCTCTCCTCTCTTTATCTCTCTTCTCTTATATTATAAAGTTATATTATTTAATATATTATAATATTGATATAATATTTTATAATATATTATAATACATTACAATATATTATACTATATTATAATATATAATATAATATAATACAATACAATATAATATAATATACTATATTATAATATAATAATTATTTAGAACTTGACATATATTGTTTGGTTACCACGTCTATGTATCAGATATCTGATAGCTATCGGATATCTTATACCTGAGACTATTTATCCCAAAGAAGAAGTCGTGACTGTCATTTTTGACAGTCTTTTCATTTTAAAAGGGTCTTCATATTGTGTATATGATCGCCATATATCCAATACCACCCAATGATTTTTCTTTTCAAATTTATTAAAGGTAACTGGTTTTCAATTTTTTTATCCTTTTTCTATAAGTTTTGTAGTTGAATTTGTAGTTTTTTGGTTAAATGTAGGGTTTTTTTAATTGAAATTGTTTTTCTTGTTTTAAATTATTTTTAATTATATAAATTTGTAATTTAATCAAGTGTGACAAATGCAAATCAACCTAAAAACCCTCCATCGTAAAACAATGAGTCTCAAAAGCCTCCCCTGCAAAACAATGAGCCTCAAAACCCTCTCCCACCAAATAATGAGGCTGAAAACTCACCCCCTCAAGACAATCAACCCAAAGGCCCTCCAGTTGTGAACCGTCAGCCTATAGATGACCTCATAGGAAATAATTAGAATAGGTTGAGGGGTAATCAAAATCTCTATGGTAATATCCCTACGTTATGCCCCATGTTGAGCACATTGAAGTCCATAGTTGAAAATATGGAGATGCTTCTTCATTGGCAAGAGGCCATGCATGCCCAGTTTGATCATGATGGGATTTATTATGATGGCATGAAGGAACTTGATATCTCTAAAGATACAATAGCTTCCCTATTTGTAAATCTAAAAATTGGACTAACATGTGATCCCAAAAAGCCTAAATTGGTCATCAAATGGTGCACGAATGATGCTATGTGAGAGAACTTATGGGATTGATAGTGGATGGTTTTTGATATACCACCCCACAACAATATGGAGGTCCATTTTTATTTTATTAAAAAATTATATGCTAAATTATATGCACATCCTCTTCGGGTGCACATGTTTGTGTACCCCATACTTGCATTATGTGCAACAATTTATGCTTGGGTCCCCTTGATGAGCCTTTGGATGCATTCACGTTTGAGATGGGCGATGAACCAGATCCATAGGGACTAGAGCATGTCATGGAGAGACCTCTCATGGGAGACATGATGAGCCACATGCGACATGGACTCCTCATGTTATGGTAAGACTAAACATTTAATGTCACAACACGTATTTAATTTTAAATGAATACAGTTAGTAGATAACTTATAATTACTAAACACTTATGTTTATATATGTTCAGTTGGTGACATAGGAGGAGATGAGAGAGGTGGAGAGTACTACACTCTCAGGAATTTCATTTGGCCACAATAGCCCCATAGTACGCATATTTAGTTTACATTTGTGTATAAATTATACATGATTGTCATTTACATTATCGAATTATTGTAAGTACATATTAACTAAGAATTTATCTTATTTGAATCTTGTAGGTAACACATAGTGCAAGGGAGGTACAACACCAAGGATTTGTATCCTTGTTGACACAACTGACATTTCCAGAAGAAGGTTTACTACAAGTATTTTTTTATTTGAATTCAAGTGTTTTGTAAATTTATTTTTCTATCAAGGATAACTATAGGATAACTCGTATCAATTTCATGGTTGCAAACATATATAGGTTAGAACTGGCACTGGTAGTGATGTCCTTGTTAGGACATATGTTAGGACTCCTGACTGCATGAGGAGATGTAGATTCGAGGTACATGAGAATTCAATTTTAAATTTCAATTAAAGTATTCTTCAATTTCTATTTTAATGTTAATTTTCTATATGTAATAATCATATAAATTAAGTAATCTAAGTTGTGGTTTCAATTTTTTGTTTGTGCAGGATCCATCAGAGCCAAAGAGTACTTTGAAGAGGTTGCACTTTGATGATCCACCAATAGCATAGGATGTCATACAAATATTTGTAGTTGTAGATATTTTGAGATTCTATATGGCACATTTTGAGATGGCATATGCCACATTACATATAGACATAAATATATTTTGTAGAGATTTTGAGATGGCATATGACACATTTTGTAAAACTTTGATCGAGTTGACATTTACGCCATATTTGTATATGGAGATATATTCTTTTAAAAGATAATTTCATATATATATAACATGTGCATTTTCATATTATTTCTTCATCATGTGCGGTACACATGTACCATTCATGTTTATGGAATCATTGCGTATTTTTTGTTATGGAAGTGTCGCAGTTACTGTGTTTTAATAATCTTTGATTAATTTAAAAATACTTGTGTTTCTATAAAATTTGATGTTTTTCGATAACATGTTTCCTATTTATATCTTCATGATGAGAGAGTCACAATGTTTCATTATCAAAACCTTTATAGAAAGTCAGAATCCTTCTATGGTCGTTCACAACTAGTGTAGGAGCACCTAATGGATTAACACAAAACTAGGACCAACTTCATGTTTGCATTCATGGTTACAAATCTTGAATAAAAGAACATGATCTCAAAGACACCATACTCTTGATCAATAGGACAGTAGGGAACAATGGAACAATGGTTCAAATCAACAACCTAAAACATTCATATGACAGTGCCAACACATGGACTTGACAAGCATTAAACATATGGGTTTGGAATACCTTCTTCACCATAGAGACACCGACAATCTTCCAACAGACACAACCTCCCAATCAAAGATCACCATCAATGTTTAGAGCTTCCAATGGCCTATCAAACTCCAAAGTTATAGAATTTTTGTATGTTGGATCATATGAGAAATTGTCCAATTTATTACCAAACCATTGACAGTGAGGGTTTTAAGACTGTTTTGAAAGAATTTGTTCAAACTACCTTCATCCTCCACGCAGAAGCTCCAACCACTTCTATAATGAAGTAAACTCATCATTCTTAATATCTCTATAGGTTTGGGGTAGAGATGAATTAATACCAATCTAATACACTTTTGATTAGCAAACAAATGTATAAGTACGTTACAGAAATCAAAATTTTATTGACTTTTCCTCCTTCCAAGCACAACCATTCACTATTTTGATTAATCCTCAACCCAAAGAGGATTTGTAGACCTTGGATACACCTGTTCCAATTTTTTTAACCAATTGGTTGTTGGGGAACAAAGTTGCAACTTTTTGCACAAAATCGCAAAAGTTGTCATAGCAACTTTTGAGCAATTTTTTCATTTTTCTACCAAATGAATCCCTATAAACCTATGACTTCTCAAACATGAAAAATATGGCCTAAAAACATGAATTACATCATTTTCTTCCAATTTGGAAAACTCTGGAGATGTAGACCACAATTGACCCACTCAGAACCTAGTTGGCATAAAGCTGACAAAATGGCACAATGACCTTACAAAGTTGTGTGTTCTTTATGGGCACAAACCACTACCACCGATGCATCCATAAGAGAAGGCTTATTCAAGGCATGATCTATTTTTGGCTCCCCACTCGCCGGAACACTCGATGCCATACCCTATCGTCAGTGTCCCTTAGGTGCCTTAAATGCACAAAAGTGGCAAACTTTGATGGTGTATTTATCTCAATCCAAAGCACATCCATATGAATCATCTAAAGACGTAGGACCACAAGAGGCCCCTCTAAAATATCCTATCTCATATTTTAAAGAGTCCAAGTAGTTTTTTAGGGCAGCAATTTTTTTGTTGATGCAAAAATCGTCAGAGGTATTCAATGGAAAGGTGCAAGGTTGCCCAAACCTCTGTCCATTCTCCGCGGGCACAAACCACCACCACCAACATGTCTAGTTAGGATGGTTTACCCAAGGCATGGTCCATTTTTGGCTCCCCACTTGCCAAAATTCTCGACGCCATACCCTACCTTAAGTGCACAAAACTAATGAGCTTTGCCAAGGTATTTCTCTCAATTCGAGATGCCTACGTATGAACCGTTTGAATTTGTAGGACCACGAGAGGCCCCTCTACAATATCCTATCTCATATTTTCAAGAGTATAAGTAGTTTTTTAGGGAAACAATTTTTTTGTTGATGCAAAAATCATCAGAGGTATTCAATGAAAAGGTGCAAGGTAGCCCAAACATCTGTCCATTCTTCGTGGGAACAAACCGCCACCACCAACGTGTCTGGTTGGGCTAGTTTACCCAAGGTATGATCCATTTTTTTCTCTCCACTTGTCAGAATGCTTGGGGCCATACCCTACTGATAGTGTCCCTATTAGAAAAATAATAATAATAAAACTGAAGAGCAAGGAAATTATTTAATCCAATGAGTTAGGTTTAATAAATATTACCATGAATTAAACAAAACTAGGAGCATACACCAATAGAGAACAAGAACCAGGAGACAAGATTTTGAAGGGGGGAAAGCGTAAAAAAACCTCATGAATTATGAAATGGCAAATGCCTAAGAATGAGAGAGAGTGAGAGCTAAGCTCATACAATAATATTTGAGAAGAAGAATTTGTCTTGTATTTTGGAGAGAAGGAGAGAAATCTCTTTAATAGAGAGGTGAGGAGGGAGTTACATTGTAACTCCCATTTCTATGTATGCCACATTTCAATAGTGTGTGAGACAAGTGTAGGATTCCTCATAAGGAGGAATATCTAGAATAAGAAATTACAAGGAAAAATAACATATAGGATACCTTGGTTTATCCTAGTAAATATGACAACCAAGGAAAGATTAATTCTAACATCCCCCTTTAATCTTTACTTGGGGGTTTACAATCAAAGGGTTTTAAACCCAAATTTGTACAATGAATCTAGAATTTCTCTCTAGAAAGAGGCTTTGTCAAGATATCTACAACTTGATCTTCTCCTTTGTAGAAGATGAGGGACACTTGCCTGTCTTGGATGTGTTCTCTGATGAAGTGATGATGGAGAGCAATGTGCTTTGATCTTGCATGATAAACCGGATTCTTTGCTAAGGCAATCGCACTTTGATTATCACAATATAAAGGTGTGGGGTCATGCTGAGGTAAGCCCAAATCTGCAATTAATCTTCAAAGACATAGTGCTTCTTTAGAGGCAGTAGTACAACCTTTATATTCAGCCTCGGTAGAACACAATGAAATGGATTGTTGCTTTTTACTTTTCCAAGAAATTGTAGCTGAACCAAGGAAAAAATAGTAACCACTAGTGGATCTCCCATCATTGGGGTCACCTCCTAGATCTGAATCAGTATAACCTTTAAGAATAAAATCAGCATTAGCATCATAAAATAAAGCACAATTTTGAGTACCTTTAATGTACCTTAAGATTCTTTTAGAAACTTTTAAATGTGATTGTTGAGGTTTAGACATGTATCTAGAAACTAAGCCTACACCATAAGAAATTTCAGGTCTAGTAAGGGTAAGATAATTTAAACTTCCTACTAGTTGCCTATAAAAAGTAGCA
>MU226476.1:157553-173368 GCA_018584345.1 Thuja plicata
TCATGATCTCATCCACAAGACAATGGAAGATTATGTGGATGACATACTAGCAAAGTCCATACTTCGAAAGGATCATCTACAGGTTTTGGGACCCATCTTTGATAGAATGGAGGAATTCAAAGTCTGATTAAATCCAAAAAAGTGCACATTCGGTGTCACAACGGGAAAATTACTAGGGTTCATAGTATCACACAGAGGAATTGAAGTGGATCCAGCAAAGGTCAAAGCAATATTAGAGATGTCGCCACCATCGAACTTGAGACAACTAAGAGGGTTACAAGGAAGGCTCCAATTGATAAGATGATTCATAGCTCAACTGGCAGACAAGTGCCACCCATTCCAACATCTATTGCATAAAGACATCAAGTTCATATGGACAGAGCAATGTGAATAGGCATTTCAGATATTCAAAGACTACCTTCTTAATTCTTTGATATTGGTACCACCAGTACAAGGTAGACCATTGCTTCTATATATCTCAGCGACGGAATTAGCATTAGGTGTCCTCTTGGCACAACATGATGATGCAGAAAAGGAGAGGGTCATCTACTATTTAAGCAGGACTTTGGTTGGATATGAGCTAAACTACACACCGATAAAGAAGTCATGCCTAGTAGTTGTTTTTGCTTCCCAGAAGCTAAGACACTACATGTTGAGTCACCAAACAAAATTGGTCGCACATATTGATCCTCCGAAGTACCTATTAAGCAAAGCAGTGCTCACTGGATGACTGGCCAAGTGGGTAATGATCTTAAGCGAGTTTGACATTGAGTATGTAGACAGAAAAGCTATCAAAGCACAAGTGATTGCCGATCAACTAGAAGAGGCACCAATTCAAGACCACCAGCCTATTATCTCTGATTTCCCTGACAAATCTATCATGACACTATAACTAGCGATTGAGGTATGGGAGCTTTACTTTGATGGATCGTGTACAAACCATGGAGCGGGAGCAGGGATAGTTCTTATGACTCCAGATCATGATACAATTCCAAAGTCCTTTAGACCCAACTTCCCGTGCACCAACAACATAGCAGAATATGAGGCACTAGTAATCGGTCTAAAGATAGCAATCCAATGGAGAATCAAGAACCTAAATGTCTTTGGAGACTCGCAGCTAGTCATTAGTCAAGTCAACAATGACTACATGACCAAAGATGAGAAGCTCATCCCATACAGAGCCCAAATGGAAGGACTGCGTACAAAATTTCATTACATTCTCTTCAAGCAAGTCCCAAGAGCACAGTACAAAGTGGCAAATGTGATGGCTACCATAGCATCACTGATTGATATGCCAGGTAACGATACCAAATTCCAATTTCTACTGGAGCAACTCTTGGTGCCATCACATCAAGCATCTGTCATGAAACCAGCGTGTGTCCTTGTTGGTCCTGAATCCCCATGGTACCAAGATGTCTATAGCTATCTCCAAAACAATGTCTTATCCCCAAACTTGTCTAGGAACCAGAGAAAAGCCCTCATCCACCAAGCCTCTAGGTATACCATCCTCTCCACTACTCTATACAGACAAAGTCTTGATGGAACATTACTACGTTGTCTCACTTCCATGGAATCTCAGAAGGCTTTGTACAAAGTACATGAAGGAATATGTGGAACCCACGGAGGTGGCAACTGCTTAGCTAAGAAAATCATCTGCATGGGATACTATTGGCCCACAATAGAGACAGATGCACATAAGCATGTCCAAAGGTGCAAATAGTGTGAAATTCATGGAGACCTTATCCATGCACTAGCACAAGAAATAAATCCCATTACATCACCGTTACCATTTTCAATGTGGGGATTTGACCTAGTGGGGAAAATAACACCTTCTTCAGCAAACAGACACAAGTACATCATAGCAGCAATGGAGTGCTTCACCAAGTGGGTGGAAGCAATTCCCCTCACTTACATCACTAGAAAGAAAATAGCGATGTTCATTCTTAACCACATCATCTGTCGATACAGGATCCCCTAAACAATCCTGACAGATCATGGTACCCCTTTCCAGAACAAGGATGTTGAAGACCTATGTGAACAGTTCTGCATCAAACAAGGGTTCTCCTCATTTTACTACCCTCAAGGAAATGGACAAGCCAAAGCTACAACAAAATGATCCTAAAAATCCTAAAGAAAATGGTGAATGAATCAGGGCGAGACTGACATTTATAGCTTAGTCCCGCATTATGGGCATACATAACTAGTGTGAGAATACCAACAGGAGCAACTCTTTTCTCCCTAGTCTATGGAACAGAGGCGATATTACCCCTTGAAGTGGAAATCCCATCCCTGAGGATATCATTGAAGAACCTAGTTTCAGATGAATACTATAGAGTGGCACGGCTGAGTGAGTTAGAACTACTAGATGAGAGAAGGCAGCAAGCTTTTGACCATTTACAAGGATATCAGAATCGCCTTAGAAGGAACTATCACAAGAAGGTGAAGCCATGAAAATTTGAGGTAGGAGACCTTGTCCTCATGGAAAATCAGAAGAATCAAGCAGAGCAAGTCAAACCTGGTAAGTTCGAGCCTAACTGGCTAGGACCATTTGTTATTGTCAGCTCTACTCAGAGTGGGGCATTCATACTAACAACACCAGAAGGAGATCAGCTTCCTGGCTACATCAATAACATGCACTTTAAGATTTTCTACCCTTCAAGGTCTCTATGGTTAAGACATTTATCTACATATCCAGAAAATACAAAAAAAAAATCAAAAAAATACAAAAGTTACCTTGGTGAAAACCTGGCAAACAGGCGCCTTGGCGACAACCAAACAAAGCAAAAAAGCAAAAAAGTAAAGAGAAAATAGCATCGCTCTCTCAGTGAAAACCTGGCAGTCAGGCACTATTGAGTAGGTACCTTGGTGAAAACCTAGCAAATAGGTGCCAAGTGTTCAAATCCAGCTTCACCATCAATGAGCTCCAAAAGCTTGAGCACATTTCAAAATGCAAGACTAATTACCCAAGCTATATCCAGAAGCACAAAACCCCTATGAGCACCAAGCACTTACCCATGGTTAACACTGGACCACCAGACTATGGAGCGATTCCAAGTATCCAAAAAATCCTAAAAAATTAGAAAACTCATAAAAAAATCCTAAAAAGATCAAAAATCAAGAGAAAATCAATCTCCACCAAAAATAGTCAAAAATTTGCAAAATCCCAAATCTATAAAACCAACTTGGTTATCAAGAAAGCAAGGGGCAAGAACGCCCAATCAATCAATTGTCACAATCATCAACTCTGCAAATCAGCATTGGGCCCATCTGACATAGCTTGATCAGCTGCCAAATTGATCAAATCAAAATCTATCAATCAAAATTGTCATAATCATGAGCTTTGCGAACAAGAATTGGGCACATCTGACATAGCTTGATCAGCTACCAACACGATCAGACCAATCAAAACTATCAATCAAGACTATCACAATCATGAGCTTTGTGAACAAGCATTGGGCCCATCTGATACAGCTTAATCAGCTGCCAACACGATCAAAGCAATCAAGCCAACCAAGCTTATCCAAAGAGTTGAGCCAATCAAGAGAATCCAACTGCATCGAGGAACCATACAAAAATGTTGACTAGGTTAGTCAAGTTGGTCAGATGTCAATCTATATTTTGGGTTTATGTTCTTACGCTACTCTAGGATGCACCATGTGAGGAGAGTAGCTATGATAGATCATGACTTATTTTCTTTGATTGTTGTTTGTTGAATGTTCACTTCAATTTCAAGGCCATGATGATTTAGGATAAATGCGGTAGGTGCTGTCACTTATCTGGCAGCCGCGCAGTTCCACGATCTGAGCTTAAACCTGGGAAAGAATTGGACATTCCTTTTTTTTTATTCTACTTATTTGCTTTATAGAATCAAGAGCTCGCAACACTATTCAGATGGACTCTGAGTTGCTTTGGAGTTTTATCTTGGTTTCTATGGTCTTTCCCTTTATGTTGCAAACAAGATCTCATGATGCTATCTAGATGGAATCTAGGGGCATAGGAGTTCTATCTTGTTTGCTTGGCTTTCCCTTTCAGAAATTAAGATCTTACAGTGTTATCCAGATGGACTCTGGGTGCATAAAAGTTCTATCTTGGTTTCTTTGTTTTAGATTAATTTTAGAGGACAATTGGTATCCAGATGGTCAATATCTGGGTGCTTTTGGCACTCTTTCTTTTCAAACAGGGAACATAGTTGAATCCAGATGGTCACTATTTGGTTGCACTATGGGTCTCTTTCTATTCAATCTCTCTACTCCTTCCGCTATCAAGAGGTCATGGTGGTATCCAGGTGGTATGTGATCTGGATCATTCGACGCTCTTTTAGAATATCAAAAAATATAAAAAAAGATGCAATGATGACAATTATTGGAAACTGGGGCAGCGACTTGAGACATTCATCCGTTCTACCAGATCATATCTATCTAAAAAATGCAAGAAAAGAAGAAAACTTTTCTATCATCACATTCTAAAAGATCAATCTCAGAGCACATCTATCCAAACTAACTTCTTTCTAACTAACACATGCATTACTCAGATGTTTTATGCATACTAGATTGCATACATTCCATTAAGTGCATAAAAAAAATAAAAACATGGTAGTTGCATACATGATAAATCATAAAATCACATGCATCCATAAAGCATCTATCAACAGGCATTTCATTTACACTATCCTGCATAACATGTCAGTATAATAGGAAAGAAAATCATCCATATATGGGTTTGCATAATAGAATCATATTGCATATACATCTCATCATCTAAAAACATCAACATATAGAACATACATGTAGCAAGAAAAACATTGCACATCATATCAGAACATAGCTGCATCTCATGTAAATCACAAATATTTGAGTACAAATGAAAGGTCGCAAGTTTGAACAAAGAAGGTAATCAACATGTATATCATATATATATATATATATATATATATATATATATATATATATCAGTGTATCCAGATACAAAAAATGGNAAACATGTATATCATATATATATATATATATATATATATATATATATATATATATCAGTGTATCCAGATACAAAAAATGGTACTACTCAGTGTATACAATGCATCACTACAAAAATGGTACAAGGAGCATGATCAATAAGAACTACCCCACCCTCGCCAGGAGGGGCACGAGGGGGAGGCATATCAGAATCTATCCTGTGGGAGGACTCAAGAGCTTTGACACCACTACTCTATGAACGCTACGCCCTGCTAGATCTCTGAGACACTGTGTAACTAGGAACCCTCTTTGTAGCAAGAACGACACCCTCATAGTGTCATCTCTAGTACTCTATCTCCCTCTGAGCCTCTCACCCAGATCTATAATATCTATCCAAAATATATCTGTGGGTGACATCCTATAAACTATCAATAAAGGAGCGGACCTCGGCTTTAGCCTGTCGCTCTCTGGACTCAGCAGCTGTCACACGGCCCTCCAAAATGGTCGCACGGGCATCGGCTAAGGCAAGACGGGTCTGCAAATCCTACACCTGCTGGGAGACTCTCTCAACCTCTGAGGGGTCATCGTCAATACCTCCCATCGCTACATCCATATCACCCTCGTTGCCCCTCTCCTCCTCTTTGTCTCACTACCAAGGAATTATCCCCACTCTTCGAGCTTTCCCTTGTGCTACTCTTTCTACTGCCACTCTCCTCCGAGGACCCTGTCTCAACACTCTTCTCATCAAGAGCCTCCACATCTATATCTGCAAGCTCCACATCCACATCCTCAATAATGACCCGATCCTCATGTTGGG
This sequence comes from Thuja plicata, assembly GCA_018584345.1. Classification (NCBI taxonomy): domain Eukaryota; kingdom Viridiplantae; phylum Streptophyta; class Pinopsida; order Cupressales; family Cupressaceae; genus Thuja; species Thuja plicata. The sequence continues at coordinate 163,323 of MU226476.1, forward strand.
GAGCCAAAACTGTTGTCATCTGCCTACGTACTCTACACACCAACTGGGGTGCCTCCTCCTCTAGGGCCTCCTCCTCCTCCAAAATAGCTCCCAACCCAACTCTGGAAACACTAGAGCGCCCCCCACTCCCACCATTGCTAACCCTAATACCACCACCAGCACCCCTAAGACCGGGATCATCTCCTCCATCATCACCTCTCCCTCAGCCTCCGTCCCTCCCACCATCTCTCCCATCTCTCCCCTATCCACCATCCCAACTGCCATCCCTCCCTCCCTATCCACCACCCCTCCCTCCATCATGGCCTCCCCTACCGCGTTGTACTTGTCGAGCCCTCCTCATGATAGTTCTAGGCACATGACGCGAAACATCTGTCAAGGCAATCAGATGATGTTGTAACCAATGTGCATCAAACTGTGGTGTCATGCCTGCAAAAGGAAAATCAACTATCAGTATCAGAGAAGATCAAAACATAAGTATCACAACAGGATTTGAGCATAATCAACAGAGCAGAAAGGAAGTACATAAGCATAGTAGAAGCAAGAGAAACCTGGATCCACAGTGGCAGAACGCCAGGTCCATGCTACAGGAAGTAGTCCTAATAAATCAGTGTGAGCAGCATCCAGAGACACTACGACACCCCAAACACATGCATCTCTAGACCTCCGAGCAAAATATGCGTAGGAATCTAAAACATCCTATTGCTTGCCAAACTGTCGTAACACCCTGTCGGTGTTATGGAAATCTATCATATGTACATGGTCACTCACATGACCAATCAGGTATCTCTGTTGTCGACAAAAAGGTAGATGGATATCCTCTCCATCCCAAACAAGACAATCTCTGTAAGGCCTCCAGATAAAGTATGAGACCATATCTAGCTGCTGTCGCCAGTATGAAAGATGGCCCATATGGGTCTGAATAATCGCACCATCATACATGTATACATATGGCCTATCGGCCGGGAGAGCATAGGTACCAACAGGATGGCAGACATCTATATTCTCCCATGCCCAAATCTGTAATAATGTGGCACCACAACCAAGTGACTTACCATCAAGGTAAGCCACATACATTATATGGAAATACATGTGGGCCAACATGCACGAGCCCCACACATAGATGGTATGGTCTCAAACCATACTCTAAAGGACACTACCAAAACCAACAGAAAAACCATGCTGATGCCGATCGAGGCAAAGGATCCCACAAATCAAACTACCTAACATCGTGGATAGTCTATCTAGGCCTAATCCAAACCTTGACCAAGGAATGTCATACCCTCCGGCAAGCCCGAGCTGATCCCGGGGCAGTCCAAAGAGCTCAGTCAAGGCAGTGACACCAGTGCGGGTGTAATACTCCACCAACTCACCCTGGATAGGGAGTTGGAGGATGCGATACACATCCTCCAAGGTCATAGTACACTCCCTGGTAGGAAGCCAGAAGGTACAGGTCTCTAAGTGCCATCGCTCTACAAGAGCGGAGATCAGACCCCTGTTGGTCGTGATCTTAGGCATATAGCAAATCCAATACAATCCCAGGTCACAAAGTACTGACCTCTCATCCTCAGTAAGCTGGAATCTATATATGAGTCCCGCTGGTCTGGACTCTTGACAACGCAAGATACGCCTGACGAACTGCACAGAGAGTACAAAAATAAAAAATTATCAGTTTTAGTTATTGAGGAAAGTAACAGAAGCTAGAAAAAGCAGATAACTAACAAAGACATCAGGCATACAGTGTTAAAAAAATGGATTGCAGTATTAAACATACTCAATTGCGGAACTTTTATGTAATTGCGGCACCTAAACTACAAGTGCGGCACTCAAACTATAATTGTGACAATTTAAATAGGCAAATGCGGCACTTTTATCAAATGTGGCATAGAACCAACAATTGTGGCATTTAAACTGCAATTGCGGCAAAGGCATAATTTTTTCAAAAAAGTACAAAATTTAAAAGTAATAAATAACGCAATAAATGCCATGCAAAGCGAGGAACTCACCAGACGTCTAGAGCCAGCAGTCGGCGGTACAAACGGACTCGATTAGAGATATGAACAACACCCAGAAGCCCTGCCATCGCTCGAAAATAGGAAGAAAATGAGGCAGAAATCAATAGCAACTTACCAAAAATAATCAGAGCTCCAAATCTCAGAGTGACAAATGAAGAGCTCTCTTAGCTAATTATAGGGGTTCTGAGAAACCCTAATTTCACCCAAGAGCTCCATAACCCTCAACCGTTCATATCACCCTGAAGCCTCAAGATCATATTATCATAAACCTAGCAGACCTATTTGAACAACTGACCATTACCGAACAACCCTGTATAGACAAACATATCATTCATAAGACCTCAAGTGGTGCATCCTCAACACAGTCCAATTTTGTAGGCACAATAGCAGCAGTCTCGTTCAGTCAACCAAAGCCAAACAGTAGTGAAAGTGTCTGTCTCATACACCCTGAGCTTATAGAGTGGGATCAACAAGGACCACCTGATCTTGATGTCTTTGAAAATGACGAGGCAATAGCTCATTTCACGGGACTAAAGGAAGGCATTCTGTCAGGAGATCACAAGGCAGGATTCTCTATCAACCTAGACAAAGCAACATACTTCGGGGAGGAAGCTCCTCTTTCCAGTCCATAAAAGAAAAAAGAACAAAAGAATAAAAAGATAAAAGAAGATGTATCTTCTGGCGAAAACCTCACAGAGGCACTAGAAGATGGAAAGAAGGAATTTCTCCCCCTGACAAAGGAGAAATCAACACTACTAGCCAAAGAGATAGAGGAAATCAACTTGGGGGATGACAAGAACCCAAAGAACATCTACTTGGCAAAATCTCTCACCCCTGATGAGAGATAACAGTTCATCAGTTTCTTCAAGGCAAGAATGATCAATTTCACGTGGTCTTACTCAGATATGCCAGGATTAGATCCAAAGTTGGTGCTACACAATCTCCCATTGCTACCGAACGCTAAACCTGTCAAATAGAAGCTAAGAAAGATGCATCCTCATGTTGCATTGTTAGTCAAGGCAGAACTAAAAAAACTATTGGACGCTAAATTCATCAGACCTATACCATATGCGGATTGGATATCTAATCTAGTACCAGTTACAAAACATAGTGGTCAAATATGAATTTGCACAGACTTTCGAGATCTCAATATAGCATGTCCAAAAGATGACTTTCCTTTACCAAACATAGATATGATAGTGGAGCTAACGGCAGGACATGAAATGCTATCACTTATGGATGGCTTCTCAGGTTACAACCAAATAAGGATAGCGCTAGAGGACCAACACAAAATGGCTTTCACATGTCCTTGGGGAACATATTGTTGGAATGTTATGCCATTTGGTCTAAAGAATGCTGGAGCAACATATCAGAGGGCAATGATAACCATATTTCATGATCTCATCCACAAGACAATGGAAGATTATGTGGATGACATACTAGTAAATTCCATACTTCGAAAGGATCATCTATAGGTTTTGGGACCCATCTTTGATAGAATGGAGGAACTCAAATTTTGAATAAATCCAAAAAAGTGTGCATTTGGTGTCACAGCGAGAAAATTACTAGGGTTCATAGTATCACACAGAGGAATTGAAGTGGATCCAGCAAAGGTTAAAGCAATATTAGAGATGTCGCCACCATCGAACTTGAGACAACTAAGAGGGTTACAAGGAAGGCCCCAATCAATTAGACGCTTCATAGCTCAACTGGCAGGCAAGTGCCACCCATTCCAACATCTATTGCATAAAGACATCAAGTTCATATGGATAGAGCAATGTGAACAGGCATTTCAGATATTCAAAGACTACCTTCTTAAGTCTCCAATATTGGTACCACCAGTACAAGGTAGAGCATTGCTTCTATATATCTCAGTGACGGAATCAACATTAGGTGTCCTCTTGGCACAACATGATGATGCAGGAAAAGAGAGGGTCGTCTGCTATCTAAGTAGGAATTTGGTTGGATATGAGCTAAACTACACATCGATAGAGAAGTCATGCCTAGCAGTTGTTTTCACTTCCCAGAAGCTAAGACACTACATGTTGAGTCACCAAACAAAACTGGTCGCACATATTGATCCTCTCAAGTACCTATTAAGCAAAGCAGCGCTCACTGGACGATTGGCCAAGTGGGTAATGATCTTAAGCGAGTTTGACATTGAGTATGTAGACAGAAAAGATATCAAAGGACAAGTGATTGTCGATCAACTAGAAGAGGCACCAATTCAAGACCACCAGCCTATTATCTCTAATTTCCCTAATGAATCTATCATGACACTACAACCAGCAATCGAGGTATGGCAGCTTTACTTTGATGGATCGTGTACAAACCATGGAGTGGGGGCAAGGATAGTTCTTATCACTCCAGATCATGATACAATTCCAAAGTCCTTTAGACTCAACTTCCCGTGCACCAACAACATAGCAGAATATGAGGCACTGGTAATCGGTCTAAAGATAGCAATCCAATGGAGAATCAAGAACCTAAAGTTCTTTAGAGACTCGTAGCTGGTCATTAGTCAAGTCAACAATGACTACATGACCAAAGATGAGAAGCTCATCCCATATAGAGCCCAAATGGAAGGACTACGTACAAAATTTCATTGCATTCTCTTCGAGCAACTCCCAAGAGCACAGAACAAAGCAATAGATGCGATGACTACCATAGCATCACTAATTGATATGCCAGGTAATGATACCAAATTCTAGTTTCTAGTGGAGCAACTCTTGGTGCCATCACATCAAGCATCTATCACGGAATCAGTGTGTGTCCTTATTGGTCCTGAATCCCCATTGTACCAAGATGTCTATAGCTATCTCCAAAACAATGTCTTACCCCCAAACTTGTCTAGGAACCAGAGAAAAGCCCTCATCTGCCAAGCCTCTAGGTATACCATCCTCTCCACTACTCTATACAGACAAAGTCTCGATGGAACATTACTACGTTGTCTCAGTTCCATGGAATCCCAGAAGGCTTTGTACAAGGTACATGAAGGAATATGTGGAACCCACGGAGGTGGCAACCTCTTAGCTAAGAAAATAATCCGCAAGGGATATTATTGGCCCACAATAGAGACAGATGCACACGAGCATGTCCAAAGGTGCAGACAGTGTCAAATTCATGGAGACCTCATCCATGCACCAACACATGAACTAAATCCCATTACATCACTGTTACCATTTTCAATGTGGGGATTTGACCTAGTGGGGAAAATAACACCTTCTTCAGCAAATGGACACAAGTACATCATAGCAGCAACAGAGTACTTCACCAAGTGGGTGGAAGCAATTCCCCTCACTTACATCACTGGAAAGCAAATAGCGATGTTCATACTTAACCACATCATTTGTCGATACGAGATCCCCCAAACAATCTTAACAGATCATGGTACCCCTTTCTAGAACAACGATGTTGAAGACCTATGTGAATAGTTCCACATCAAACAAGGGTTCTCCTCATTTTACTACCCTCAAGGAAATGGACAAGCTGAAGCTACGAACAAAATGATCCTAAAAATCCTAAAGAAAATGGTGAATGAATTAGGGCGAGACTGGCATTTACATTTTAGTCCCACATTATGGACATCCAGAACTAATGTGAGAACACCAACAGGAGCAACTCCTTTCTCCGTAGTCTATGGAACAGAGGCGGTATTACCCCTCAAAGTGGAAATCCCATCCCTGAGGATATCATTGAAGAACGTGGTTTCAGATGAAGACTATAGAGTGGCACGGCTGAGTGAGTTAGAACTACTAGATGAGAGAAGGCAGCATGCCTTCGACCACTTACAAGGATATCAGAATTGCCTTAGAAGGAACTATCACAAGAAGGTAAAGCCACAAACATTTGAGGTAGGAGACCTTGTCCTCATGGAAAATCAGATGAATCAAGCAGAGCGAGTCAAACCTGGTAAGTTTGAGCCTAACTGGCTAGGACCATTTGTTATTGTCAACTCTACTCAGAGTGGGGCATTCATACTAACAACACCAAAAGGAGATCAGCTCCCCAACTACATAAACAACATGCACCTGAAGAGGTTCTACCCTTAAAGGTCTCTATGGTTAAGACATTTATCTACATATCCAGAAAATACAAAAAAAAAATCAAAAAAATACAAAAGTTACCTTGGTGAAAACCTGGCAAATAGGCACCTTGGCGAAAACCAAAAAAAAGAAAAAAAGCAAAAAAGTAAAGAGAAAACAACATCGCTCTCTCAGTGAAAACCTAGAAATCAGGTGCTATTGAGTAGGTACCTTGGTGAAAACCTGACAAACAAGTGCCAAGTGTTCAAATCCAACTTCACCATCAATGAGCTCTAAAAGCTTGAGCACACTTCAAAATGCAAGAATGCCTATCCCAAGCAATATCTAGCAGCATGATCCCCTCTGAGCACCAAGCACTTACCCATGGTTAATACTAATCCACCAGACTAGGGGGTGATTCCAAAAGTTCTAGAAAATCCTAAAAAATCAGAAAACTCATCAAAAATCCTAAAAAGATCAAAAATCAAGAGAAAATCAATCTCCACCAAAAATAGTCAAAAAATTGCAAAATCCCAAAGCAATAAAACCAACTCGGTTATCAAGAAAGCAAGGGGCAAGCACGCCCAGTCAATCAATTGTCACAATCATCGGCTTTGCAAATCAGCATTGGGCCCATCTGACACAGCTTGATCAGCTGCCAAATTGATCAAATCAAAATCTATTAATCAAAATTGTCACAATCATGAGCTTTGCAAACAAGAATTGGGCACATCTGACACAGCTTGATCAGCTACCAACACGATCAAAGCAATCAAAACTATCAATCAATACTGTCACAATCATGAGCTTTGCGAACACGCATTCGGCCCATCTGACATGGCTCGATCCGCTGCCAACGCAATCAAGCCAACCAAGCCTATCCAAAGAGTTTGAGCCAATCAAGAGAACCCAACTGCATCTAGGAACCATACAAAAATGTTGACTAGGTCAGTCAAGTCGGTCAGATGTCAGTCTATATTTTGGGGTTAGGTTCTTACACTACTCTAGGATCCACCATGTGAGGAGAGTAGCTATGATAGATCATGACTTATTTTCTTTGATTGATGTCTGTTGAATGTTCACTTCAATTTCAGGGCCATGATGATTTAGGATAAATGCGGTAGGCACTGTCAATTATCTGGCAGCTGCGCAGTTCCACGATCTGAGCTTAAAACTAGGAAAGAATTGGACATTCCTTCTCTTTTAATTTGCTTGTTTTCTTTATAGAATCAAGAGCTCGTAGCACTATTTAGATGAACTCTAAGTTGTTTTGGAGTTCTATCTTGGTTTCTATGGTCTTTCCCTTTATGTTGCAAACAAGAGCTCACGATGCTATCCAGATGGACTCTAGGGGCATAGGAGTTCTATCTTGTTTTCTTGGCTTTCCCTTTCAGAAATCAAGAGCTCACGATGCTATCCAGATGGACTCTAGGGGCGTAGGAGTTCTATCTTGGTTTCTTTGTTTTATATTAATTTCAGAGGACAAGTGGTATCCAGATGGTCAATATCTGAGTGCTTTTGGCTCTCTTTCTTTTCAAACAGGGAACATAGTTGAATCCAGATGGTCAATATTTGGGTGCACTATGGGTCTCTTTCTATTCAATCTATCTACTCCTTCCGCTATCAAGAGGTCATGACGGTATCTAGGTGGTATGTGATCTGGATCATTCGACACTCTTTCGAAATATCAAAAAATACAAAAAAGATGCAATGATGACAATTATTGGAAACTGGGGCAGCGACTTGAGACATTCATCTGTTCTACCAGATCATATCTATCAAAAAAAAATGCAAAAAAAGAAAACTTTTCTATCATCACATTCTAAAAGGTCAATCTCAGAGAACATCTATCCAAACTAACTTCTTTCTAACTAACACATGCATTACTTAGATATTTTATGCATACTAGATTGCATACATTCCATTAAGTGCATCAGAAAAAGAAAAAGAAAAAAAGAAAAAAAGAAAAAACATGGTAGTTGCATACATGATAAATCATAAAATCACATGCATCCATAAAGCATCTAATATAATCAGGCATTTCATTTACACCATCCTGCATAACATGTCAGTATCATAGGAAAGAAAATCATTCATATACAGGTCTGCATAATAGAAACATATTGCATATACATCTCATCATCTAAAAACATCAACATATAGAACATGCATATTGCAAGTAAACCATTGCACATCATATCATAACATAGCTGCATCTCATGTAAATCACAAATATCTAAGTACAAATGAAAGGTCGCAAGTCTGAACAAAGAAGGTAATCAACATCTATATCATATATATATCAGTGTATCCAAATACAAAAAATGGTACTACTCAGTGTATACAATGCATCACTACAAAAATGGTACAAGGAGCATGATCAACAAGAACTACCCCCACCCTTGCCAGGAGGGGCACGAGGGGGGAGGCATATCAGAATCTGTCTTGTGGGAGGACTCAGGAGCTCTGACACCGCTACTCTGTGAGCACTGCGCCCTGCTAGATCTCTGAGACACTGTGTAATTGGGAACCCTCTCTGCAGTAGGAACGACGCCCTCATAGTGTCGTCTCAGTACTTTATCACCCTCTAAGCCTCTAGCCTAGATCTATAATATCTATCCAAAATATCTCTATGGGTGACATCCTGTACACTATCAATAAAGGAGTGGACCTTGGCCCGAGCCTGTCGCTCTCTGGACTCAGCAGCTGTCACACGACCCTCCAAAATGGTCGCACGGGCATTGGCTAAGGCAAGTCGGGTCTGCAAATCCTGCACCTGCTAGGAGAGTCTCTCAACCTTTAAGGGGTCATCATCCATACCTCCCATTGCTACATCCATATCACCCTGCTCAGTCTGGCCCCCTAGCCCCTCTCCTCCTCTCCGTCTAAATACCACGGAATCATCCCCACTCTTCGAGCTCTCCCCAGTGCTACTCCTACTACTGCCACTCTCCTCCGAGGACCCTATCTTAGCACTCTGCTCGTCAAGAGCCTCCACATCTATATCTGCAAGCTCCACATCCACATCCTCATTAATGACCCGATCCTTATGTCAGGGTGCATACAATGAGTATACAATGCATTACTACAAAAATGGTACAAGGAACATGATCAAGGAGCATGATCAACAAGAACTACCCCCACCCTCGCCAGGAGGGGAACAAGGGGGAGGCATATAAGAATCTATCCTGTGGGAGGACTCAGGAGCTCTGACATCGCTACTCTGTGAATGTTGCGCCCTGCTAGACCTCTGAGACACTGTGTAATTGGGAACCCTCTCTGCAGCAGGAGCGACGCCCTCATAGTGTCATCTCCAGTACTCTATCTCCCTCTGAGCCTCTCACCCAGATCTGTAATATCTATCCAAGATATCTCTAAGTGCAACATCTTGTACACTGTCAATAAATGCGCGGACCTCAGCCCGACCCTATCGCTCTCTAGACTCCGCAGCTGTCACACAACCCTCCAAAATGGTAGCACGAGCATCAGATAAGGCGAGTCAGGCCTATAAATCCTGAACCTGCTAAGAAAGATGCTCAACCTCTGAGGTGTTATCATCCATACCTCCCATTGCTACATCCATATCACCCTCCTTAGTCTGGTCCCCTAGCCCCTCTCCCCCTCTCCGTCTCAATACCACGGAATCATCCCCACTTTTTGAGCTCTCCCGAGTGCTGCTCCTGCTACTGCCACTCTCCTCCAAAGAACCAGTCTTAACACTCTACTCATCAAGAGCCTCCACATCTATATTGGCAAGATCCACATCCACATCCTCCATAATGACCCGATCCTCATGTCGGGGAGCCAAAATTGTTGTCATCCACCTACGTACTCTACGCACCAACTAGGGTGCCTCCTCCTCTAGGGCCTCCTCCTCCAAAATAGCTCCCAACCCAACTTTGGTAACACTAGAGCGCCCCCCACTCCTACCACTGCCAACCCTAATACCACCACCAGCACCCCCAAGACCGAGATCATCTCCTCCATCATCACCTCTCCCTCGGCCTCC
>MU226476.1:186138-203558 GCA_018584345.1 Thuja plicata
AAGATCCTAGGGTTACTATTGACTTGGTTGAAGGGGTTGAGAGAAAGGGGGATGTAGTTAGAATGTGAGAGGAAGAATAGGGAGGATGTTCCTCCTACATTGACATAGAGGAGAAGAAGGTGGAAGGAAAAGACATATGTCAAGTGTCTCACAAAGACCATGGAGAGGAAAGAAGAAGGACTTTTTCTTCAAGAGGACTCTTGGTACAAGTGTCCCATGAGTCACTTTGAACTCTTTGAGGTGGCTTAAGAGGTTCCTTAGGAATAGGGATATCCTCTTGATTTGGTGTAGGGGAAGACATGTGGTCATGAGACCAAGTCTTATGAGGCCACATAGCCCTTAAGAATAGGACATGTGTGGGTGAGGATAATGATTTATTAATAATTAATAATTTTAGCCAAGATGATGTGTCAAGTGACTAGGTCTAAGAGGTGGACTAGGAGGCTTAGTCATATTTAGTGACTGTGTAATTAATCACTTTAATAAGACTAATTTAGAAGACTTAGGACAAGAAGAATAGACTACAGTGAATGTATTTAAATAAATTAAATAATTTACTTAATACATAGAAGAAATAAATATCAATTAAATAATAAATATTTAATTAATTCATCAAGTCAATATTAATTAAATAATAAATATTTAATTAATTAATTAGTGAAGCCATTTTTTAGTGTATACAAGGATATTCAAGCTGAAGGAGTACAATATTTCAAGGAATTGCTAGCACCTGTTGGTGAGGTTGAGTCTTTGGACTTTAGTGCAATCCCAACAGTCATTCTGAAATTGGTTACTGAGGAGATGACTGCCCATTTGATGGCCCCATTTTCAAAGGAAGAAGTAAAGAAAGTTACATTTGAGATGCATGTAGACAAATCTCCTGGCCCAGACGGATTACTGGCTCTCTTTTGATCAGTATTGTTGGGACTTCATCGGTGATTGGGAGATGGTGGAGGAATATAGAAAGAATAAAAAAATGTTTTATACAGCTTAAAAGTACCTCAATCGCCCTAATAAGGAAGAAATTATGGATTATAGACCAATCTCAATGTTCTCCACCATGCACAAAATAATCTCTAAGACAATGGCCAACAAGCTTAAGGTTGTTATGGTGAGAATAATCTCTCAAGAACAGTTTGCTTTTATTCCAAGAAGGGAGATTAAGGAAGGCATAATTATTGCAAATGAGGTTATTCATTCCATCCAATCAAGTATATAGAGAGCTATGATTCTCAAGTTGGATGTCAGCAAGGCATATGACAGAGTAAGTCGGTGATTTATCCTAAAAGTCCTGGAGGCCTTACCTTTGGTTTTGGTAAAGATTGGCTGGAGTGACTGTTTGGATGCATCTCCACGGTGACTATTTGGGTTTTCAATCTTTCAAGGGGCAACAAAGATGAAACACTGGCGAAATGGAACTGAAGCTTGTCGGAAGAAAGCCTTAAATTGGAAGGGGAAGTGGTTGACATTTCCAAGAAGAATTACCTTGATAAAAGTTGTCCTTGCAGCTATCCTCATATAAGCGATCTCTTCAGTGAAATTCACCAAGGCAACAAAACAAGGCCTAAATAAAGTAATGAAGCACTTCCTCTGGGAAGGTTCCAATGACCCCTGTCGCCTTCCATTATTGAGTTGAGACAAAGTCAAGGAAGATAAGGTCAGTGGTGGTGCTACCATGAAAGACATTAGTTTGCAGAACTAGGTGCTTGGTGCCAAATTAATTTGGAAGCTCTATTCATCACCAAACTCCCTCTGGTGTCGGGTTCTAAGAGTCAAGCAAGTGACTCGAAAATGATGACCCTGCCAGATTCTTGACGATAGCTAATACCCGCTTTGGCTCTCACATTTGGCACTTTATGTGGAACTGTCAATTTGTGATCATAGATCACGTCACTTGGCAGATTGGTAATGGTGCTTCAGCCCAGTTTTGGATGGACCCATGGAATGGCTTCCCAGCCCTAGCAGAGAGTGAAGAGCTTGCAGAATGTAATCCATTAACAGTTGTTGACTATTGGTTGCTGACATGGTTCTTTTGTTCTCCAACGGGGACTCAGAATGGGACTAGAACCAATCAATAAATTTAAGAAGGAGCTTATGGGGGAATTCAATAATAGAAATAGCATTTTTATGGAGAGCAAATATATTTCCACAATCTATGAGATCAATTGTAAATCATTTTTGGATTTGATTGTGTCGTATTTTTTGCATCAATGTTTCGGATCACACTCCATGATCCATCATAAGATGAAAGAAAGAGAACATGAAGAGAAAATAAGAAATGTAGCATACTCAACAAGCTACAAAAAAATGTAGGAGACTCAACAGTTCAAAATCAAGAATGAATTGATTGATGTTTAAACCAATAGTGGGTGTTTCACATGGACAAATTGTAGATTGGGTTTTGCCCACATTGATGAGAAAGTGGATAGGTATCTCCTCTCCTCAAGATCATTGTCTTTCAATATCATATGGGAGGCGGTGGTTCTTCCTCACTCCAGTTCAGATCATCATTTAGCAGCGCTAGAATTTTAGCCTGATAGACTGTTTTATTTGCTTAACTGTATTTTTTACTTTTTTGTTCAAACTATTTTCATAAATTTGAATTGTATTATTTGCCTTCTTTTGAAGCTTGTTTGTCTAAAATATTGCACGATGCTTTGCTAAAAGAAGATAACACAAGTAGGTTGTGAACCTAAATGTCTTATGTGAACCTCTTTTAATCATTAGTAATTGTTCTTGCATGCAATGAACAATGTGCTCAATAAAATTATATTTTACTGGTTCTTTTTCACAATGAATATGAAAAATCATTTCAAGAATGCTGGCACCCACTTCTTTGTTACTATCCAATCCCAAAAAAAATGCTAGCAAGGAAATACTATCCTGAACCCATTGAACAAAAATATCATAATCATAAGGAGGCTTATGATCTGGATCCAGACTAGAACTGCTTGCTATTCTTCTGATATACATATCTTTCTATATTGCATCTATTTTTTCATAATTCTTTGTCAACTTTCCCAGGTCAATGTGCACGTTTGAGTTTTGTGCTTCAAACCCTAGGTCCAACAAACTAGCAAATTCAGTCTCGGTTATCGACAAAATTTCCTCCTGAGTATTTTTATTGACAATTGCTTTTCTATTTTCATCATAATTTTTGGCACAGACCATAACAATTTTTGGACAAGGGAATACTTGAGGTAATGCCATGCATGCTAACCCAGCAACCCATGCTGCAATTGTATTTGTCGTTGCCTTTACCATGCTGTTAAATTGAAAAAAATTTGAATCCTTCATTGGATCTTCCACTTATTTTCAAGTGCAAATCTAATTTCCATGATTCCCTTATTTCCATGGATAACAGAATCATAAATATCATGGAATTCATCAGTGAAACCTGGTATTTTAACCAGTTTGTGGAAGTCTATTATCTTTGTTTCCTGTCTTTTCCTTTTACTTGTAAACTTGGGATTTGATTTTCCCATCGTAGTATTACTATTTACTACACAACTACAATTCAAATAATTCTACCCACCTACAATTTACAGAGGTGATTCAAAATTAAACCCTAATTCTTGTTCTACAATCTAAACAATAAACCATGAGATTTGAAAAATTTAAAAGGCAGGACGTAGGTGCTCAGGATTTTACCTGTAATTTCAATTTGTGGAGACTATGAATGGGCAGAGAGTTGAGAGACTTTTTTTCATTACTCAATCTTCAACATAGAATTTGTAACCCCTTTCTGAATCTCCAATACTAGTTAGAAGTAGAAGTTCTAAATTGAAAACCTAAAAGGAAAAAAATGTACAATCGTGAGTACTGAGTCATCAGCCATGACTCGTGTTAACTTTTATTGCTTCTTTATGAAGACATATATTTGATGTCGCTAGGACACATGTCACTTAATCGTTTGAAATTACAACTTCAGCCGAAGACCCAAAATTGAGCTTATTGCTTATTAGTTATTACATTTATTAAATGTCTAGTTTTACAGTTTACTCCAATTTATATTTTAATTATACTTAGTTGAGGGTTAATTCATGACACATGCCTTGTTTCCGAGGGACATTTGCAAAAAGAGGTGACTGTTCCCCGAATTGGCCTGAAATACACCTTTGGTCGTTGATCTGCGCTCATCCAATGGTCCCATTAACTTTTGGCTTGTCAGTACCTAGTCACCTCTCATGCCAGCATCGAATGACACTATCACTGATCATGTGAGTGGACACGTGTCATGTTTTTGGAATAGGTTTGCAAAAATGGGCTTTTTTTTTCCCTTTTGGCCCGAAATACACCTTTAGCCGTTGATCTATGCTCATCCAATGGTCATTGGTAGTCACTATCAAGTGTTGCGGGTCCCATTAACTTTTGGCTTGTTAGTACTAGTAGTCACCTAGTCATCTCACACATCATCAATGATCATCGAATGACACTGACTGTGTGAGTGGAAACGTGTCATGATTCCATAATAGGTTGCAAAAATGGGGTTTCTTTTCACTTTCGGCCCAAAATTCAGCATACATCATCGATATGTGCTCATCCAATGGTAGTTGGCAGTCACTGACTTTAAATATTAAATTTAAATTAAATTAAATATTTAACAATTAATTATATTTTGAGTAATGTTTAACTCAGACTTTAACATTGAATTGAATTATTTCTATTTGTATTATAATCGAAATTACATTATCACACATCGATACGACACATTGGCAAATTTGGCATATAATTTATCAATATAGACCACATACTTTTTTAATTTAATTTTTAATTTTTAATATTTAATATTTAATACAAAATGGTGTGAATAGGAAGCATCCCTAAAAAACAGTTACAAATGTTTCTTGCCACAAGGGCACTAGAAGTGCTTGGTAACTTGGTCGATCATATAACAAAAAAAAACAAAAACACAACGAACTATGGAAACCCTCCATTTTAAAAACAATAATAAAACCCTTTTAAATGTTAAAAATAGAAACTTTCTTTGTCTCTAGAATGATAACGAAACTTAATCGTTTTAAAAATTTAAAATCTCAAATTTAAAAATGGAAGTACCAATCCATTGCTTCCTTATTTCTACTGAAGCATACTTAAATTTCTAATACACAGATAAAACAACTAATTGAAATATTGTAATCACAAAGAAGTCTAAGAATCATTTTTGTACCCATTAAAAACAAATTGAAACGAACTTGCAAGATTTTTATTATTATTATTTCATTGAAATACATTGTAGAGTAAAAAGAAAAACCTACTAGGTCATTGGTAGTGGACCAGTGCCATAGAAACCCTTATTTGGATAGATATAGTCAAAGTAGAATACGCCAATCGATATTTTAACAAAGAAGATGCTAAGTGCAAAGTAATGAAACTGAAATTGTTAAATCCATAAAACTTAAAAGGAAAACTAAAATGAAGTTGCAAAATTTCCATTAATATGTTCTAAAAATTTACAATTGTCGTCGTCCCTCCAAAATTTTAAAGCGAAAATGAGGGGGTTCAGGATTGGAACTTGCTAGAATCTTACTTCTAGCCCAAATAAACTAAACTACTACTATTACTAGCCTACTAGGGCACTGGCAGTGGACCAATGCTATGATGGTATCAATATAAAAAATCAAAACAAAAAAGTGAAACTTTGCATGTCAAAACACTAGGGGCAGGTTATAGGGATGAGGTAATGGGAATGGGTAAACTAGGGATTTTCATCTTCCCCTTCGTCTGAGTAGAATTTCCAAGAGAGGATAATCTCTGAGAATTCTTCAAGCCATGTGTAGTCCAGCTCGTCCAATTCATCAAGGAAAAACCATTTGCGGAGAAAATCCCTCCTAAGCCGCGCCCATTTCTTATGTCGCATCAGTTGCTCTACATTGAGGTTCAACATAAAGGGTTGTTGGGCCACATTTCTGCCCGGCTCCAACAACTTGGGTATATCTCTTGGCCAAGGGATCCCCACCCCTAATTCTGCAAAAACAACAACATGGACATCATCCTCTGGGAATTTCTCTTTAAAAACCTTCCTCAACAACATCATCATTTCAACCTTCTCTCCTCTGAGATCGAGGAGAGATGCCAAAAAATGGGACGTAATGTCCATGTAGACATGGTATCTGTCAACATTCTCAAGGAACCCTCGACCCAATAACATCAACACAACAACATTTATAAAAGAACCGCCACCAACCTCCCTACAAACTTAAGTGAGGATTTCTTTTGAGACGCTGCCCAAAAAGGAAAGTAGTTTTGTTCCACTCCTTTAGTTTTCCTTTGATCCATTGGAGTTTTCTGAAAAAAAATGCCTTAGTTCAATGCACACGTGGCACTTCTTTCCACCATTCATCAATCAACCGGACTAAAGTAGGGTCCCTTAGCCACATAAGCTTGAATTTGAAAATATATCAAAAGGGGATAGTGTCCCTTCAGAAGTTAAGTACAATAAGAAAGTGATCAAACCCTGAGATTGGGAGAAAGAGTGATTCAAATATGAAGGGGCATCTTTCCCATTTCCCTGCTATAAAAAATCCATCTAATCTCTCATCAATGTTAGAGAAACCTCTTCTTCGATTTGTCCATGTGAAGTTTCCCTCCTTTGGTGCTATCTCTTCCATCTTGTTGTTGAAAATAAATCCCAAAAATCATCTTGAATATGTCCCAATACTTGCCTTCCTCCACTTTTATCCGCCAAACTCCTAGTTGCATTAAAATATCCTCCCAAAATGATAAGATCTTGGTTGACAGATTGGAAGCATGTACTAATTTGGCTCCAGATCAACCTCTTTTGTGGAGTGATCTTGGGTCCATATACATTCAATAGGTAGAAAGAGTCACAAGTATAATTTGATTTGACTTGTACTAGCTATCAATGGCTCTCTTTGTTTACTTCTCTAATCGATGCCTTCTGTGGGTTCCAAAGGCAAGGTAAACCTCTTGAGCCCCCAAAAGAATCCACACAAAATCCCTCCCATCCTCTTGATCTCAGTAAATCTCTGAACTCATATGTTACCAATTTTGTTTCCTGTAGCAAAGCTATATATGGTTTCTCCTGATCAAAACACCTTTTAAGTAGGCATCTTTTGTTAGGGGCATTGCATCCCCTGACATTCCACAATATGGTTTTCATGGCTTGTCGGGAAGGGAACTACCCCTCTAGGAATGTAGCTTTCTTTGACCTTTGGCGCTACCAGCCAATTCCAATTTGAGTCCTGCCGACTTAGGTCCTCTCCTTCTCTTCTCCCCAACTTTTGCCCCTTTCACTATGGTCTGTGTTTGGCTGACCATTCTTTTCTCTAAAATATCCTCATCCTCAGAACTAGAATCCTCTTTGGACCAATATAAGCCTGTGTTTTTCTTTTCCAAGACCAAGACCAATTGCCTTGTTTTTCTATAAACCACCTTTCTCTCCCTTTGTGTTTTTTGACAATGGAGATTTCTTTACCCTTGATTGTGGAAGGGAGTCGATTTTGTTCTTGATAGTTGTTACCGTTGCCTCATCTTCACCCAGTGGATCTGTAACTGTGTCATTTCCCCTACATCATAAATAGGTGGCATTAGCTCCCTATCCTCTTCACTACCCTCCCTTTCAAAAAGTTCTTTGACAGGGGAGTGTATCACATCCATATTGATGGTGTGCTCTTGAATTCTAGCCTGAAAATCCCTTATTTCTCTATTTTTGTACTGTTTGAGCTCCTTAGTAAATTTTCCTTCTCTTCTAGGAGTGTCGAATTGCTCAGTCTCCATTCTTGTAGTTACTGTCAGATCCGTCGCAACATGTGTGGGGATATGTGGATCCTCCCTCTTTTCATTCATTGCCTTTTCATTTTCAATAATTATTCCTAGGGGAGTTAGTGCCAGCTCCTCTTATGTCCTATTTTCCTTTTTGCCCTCAGGGACTTCTTGGAGCCTAGCTTTGCTATGGGCCGCCAGATGATGAATTTCCTCCACAACCAGATACTCATTGCAAACTAGATTTCTATTTTCTTATGTTCCCTGCTCTTGCCTTCTTTCTTCATCCTTAGATTTCTTGATGGAAAACAATGTAATTCCCCTCTGTTCCTCCTCTAGTGTTGTCTCCCTTATACTTTCCTTCCCAATACCTCCTCTTTTAGTCAAAGAAATGATTTTTTGGATAACAACATCCTGCGCATGTTTCTTTCACTTTTCTGATTTCGAGCACTCCCATTCTGAATACCCTAAACAGTGGCAGGCCTTGCCCTTCTCCACACATTCTTCAACTTTGATGTTTTGCTGCCACACACTAGAGTTTGTTACTAACTCAATAAACTTTGGGGGTGGTTGGACTGTGCTCCATCTTATACAGATCCGTGTATACATGTTGTAATCTCTGTTTTCAACTCCTCCCACCATAATGAATCTCCCTAGTTTGTTCCCTATCATCCTTAATTTCTCAAAATCCCAATACTTAAATGGGAAGTTATATAGTCTCACCCATATCAGGATTTCATCTATTACAATCTTCAAAGGGTTGAAATTTGGATCCCACTCCCTAATATATTTACAATCTTCAAAGGGTTGAAATTGGGATCCCAATCTGATAGGAAGAAAAAAGGCCTACTATGTCAAGGAATTTAATCACACATGGGACCATGGGGATAAAGCCTATTTAGAGTCCACAATTAAAGGAAAGGCCAAAATTCTAATTGCTCAGTTAAGGACTAGCTCCCACCATTTAAGATGTGAAACTGGTAGATGGATGGTCCCGAAAGAAAAGTGGGAAGAGAGAATTTGTGCTTTCTACAAAAAAGGAGCGGTGGAAACATAATGACATTGCATTAAGGAATGTGGGGCTTATGAGGATATTCGTAGCGTGTACAGGGATTGCCTACAGGTGAACAACATGAAAGAACTTTTCGAAGAGGCAAGATTACATAAGACAACAAACTTCTTAATCCAGATCCACAACAAAAGGAACAACTTGGAGAAATCTCAGTAGGATGCTTAACTTGCTCTTTGGTCCCTTAGACCGGTGGTCTCGTGGACATCATTAAAAACTTTCATTCATTCATTCCCATCATATATGGTCCATTATTCAAATTCTATTGCTTTGCCTCTCCCGTTTCTCATATTACTAAGAAAAAGACATTTGATAGGGTTTTCAACTCTACCTTGAAAGACCATGATTCATCACACCATCTTTTGATTTTTGATATTGTTGGTCATTTACCCAACCATTTCATGAATAGACCCTTCTCCCTTAGCCAGGAAACCACATCCTTCCAACTAGTATTATCAATGTCAGTTGCAGTCAAAGGGCCTTGGTTAGAAACAAAACATACCCTAGGGTTCTTGCTCTTCGATGTTCTTGTGTTTGGTAGATTAGCCGCTCAATCATTCTTCGTCTACCAAACCTTTCTTTCTACCTTCTTCCAGTTTGATTATGTTGTTTCCAACAATCTCTTGTACCCTAAAGCCTTGTTTGGTATAATCCCTTCCTTACCCCCGAGAGCTATCCATGTTTTTCCCCCAACCCTTGTTTGTTGTGCGACCAGTGTTCTAGCCATCATTCTACCTCTTTGGTCTTGGTGGCTTCCATGTTGAGAGGTACCTGTTTGATCTTAGTTTCTGCAGATCCATATGCCCCCATGCCCTAGATCTTGGTAGACTGTTCTGCAAATCCCCTTCAATGGTTATTTCATCCTGTGTCGCTCATCGCTCTTTTTGGGTATGACATGTTCACATCTAGTTATGTAGATAAATTTATTATGAAAATTTGTACCTATAGCAAATGCACGAGGCCTATGAGTGATAAAAGAATGGACATTTCTCCCTTGTGAAAGCGTGTTCTTCAGAATGCAGATCTGCAATAATTGCAGATATGTAGAGGAGTCTTCAAGGGGTTGTGAGAAGTAAGCAGAATGTGCAATGCCTCCTTCAACTGACCCTCCGCTGCAATTTGGATTCTATTGTATAGAGGAAGTGTACCAATAGTTGTTATAGCTAACTTCACACACCTACAGATCTTAATGGTACATCTGGATGATTTTTGGTTGTCTCCATATGCGACATTACTGGTTATAGCTATTGTTCTGGATTCTAGGTAAAAATCATGCATGCTATGATGTAAGGGTCAAAAAGTAGTCATTTCAAAGTATCACAAGATATTTACATAGAAATGCCCCAATAACTGTGCCCTACAACCACCTCAAGAATTGCCAATACCTATGCATAAATGTCCTTTTGATCATTCACAAATTTCCACTACTTGTGTACAAATGTCCTATTGGTCATTAAAAAATTTCCACTACTAATGTACAAATGTCTTAGTAGCCATTAAAAAATTGCTAATAGTTATGTACAAATGTCCCAATAGCCATTCAAATATTCTCACTGCTGGATAATATGAGAACTGAATGAGCAAGGAGTAAACCGCAATTGAAACATAAATAATAACTGATGCTCTTCTTCTAGTCAGAAATCCGTTTCCAATATGTTTGTATCAATTTCTAATAATGTATCCGTCAAACTCCCATTTTTGTCAAGCATTCCTTGAACCAAAACTATACATTTTAAATCCTGCATGGGCCATCATATGGATTAGGTTGGGTAGGATGGAATTTTGGAACCTATTTTTGCCTGTATAAGGGAATCTCCCCCATCTTCCACACATCTCCAGTGAGAATTTCCTCCAAGTCTTCATTGTTTAGGAAAATAGTATAGAATAAACCCTTGGGCAGGAATTCAAATACATATTGAGAGCTGCAATTTGCTAAGAATACTTTCCCTTGTTTTTTCTTCGGGTCGATGAAGCAACATGTGACTACTGTGTTTATCATCTTTTCTTCATCACCGATAACTTATTTTGAAAAGTCTATTTGAAGCTAAGATCTTCTCCACCTTCCATTTATTTCTTCTTGCACTTTCGTTTTGCTCTCTTTTGCTCCGTTTGTGGATTTTCACTATTTCATATATGTATTAATTAAATTTATGTTAACTTATATTATAAATATGAGTTATTTTAAATAATTTAGAAGTGTAAACAATTTAAATTTTTGAATGTTATGTATAGTAAATTGATTTTATTTTAAATTTAAATTAATTGTAAATAATTTATATTTCAAATTAAATTAAACTTCAACTCAAAGAATAAAGCATATATTTATAGGAGAAGTATAGTACAACGATAATAAAAAGTGTAGTATAATGTTGTGAGCGCAATTCTTACTATCTATCTTAAATTTAATAGTCATTTATATGTTTAGATATTTATTTTTAATTATAAATTTAATATTTCCAAAATAAATAGAACATAAAATTTATGCTATTAAGTAAAATAATTTCAAAATAAAATAAAATAATTTTGTACAAGCAATACAATAACAAATATTATTATTTTATTAATCTGTTGTGGCAATTTCAGCTTTGAAGCTCGGCTAGTAAAGATGGTGGTAAATGACCTGATTAAGACATTGGATAGAGTGCCATTACAAGTTGCCAAGCATTAGTGGGATTGGACAATGTCAAGAATCTTCTTATTGAGAAATTAAATCTTCACTTAGAATAGAGGCTTGGTTTGTAGGGAGATGCCTGGCAAGTTTTAGGGGAAAAAGGCTGGAGGGGCACAGGCGGAGGTTACTGTCAATGGTGTGGTATTAGGCACTACACCTGCTATGTTGCACTTGCTGGTAGGTTCTAAATTTTTTCCAGAAAATCTATTGTGCATTTCTGCAATCGTTGCATTTCATTAGACCACATTTCTTATGGGGCATTTTGTCAAACAGTTCACACGCCTTCTCTATGTTTCGACACCTTGGTTTTGAAGGCATAAGAGGGTGTGTTGCTACAAGCGGAGATTACTGTCAATGGTGTGGTATTAGGCATTCCACCTGTCATGTTACGTTTTCTGGTAAGCTCTAAAGTCTTCCTAGCAAATCTATTGAGCATTTCTGCAATCGTTGCATTCCATGAGACCACATTTCTTATGGGGTATTTTGTCAAACAGTTCACACGCTTTACGCATGTTTCGACACTTTGCTTTTTAAGGTATAAGAGGGTGTTGTGTTGGTACAAGCGGAGGTTACCGTCAATGGTGTGGCATTAGGCATTCTACCTGCCATGTTGCATTTTCTGGTAAGCTATAAAGTTTCTCCAGTAAATCTATTGCGCATTTCTTCAATCGTTGCATTCCATGAGACCACATTTCTTATGGTGTATTTTGTCAAACAGTTTACACGCCTTGCCAATACAATGGCACAAAGTTGTGAATGAAGATAGCTTTTGCAGCCACTGCAATCATATCATCATCAGTAGCTGGTAAGCATCGAATACTTATAATTCTGTGCCAATATTGGTCACAAAAATAACCTCCAGAACAAGGGAAACACAATAAACAAATAATTTAATCCATAGAACATAACAAACAAAAGTTTTAAACCTTAGAATCAATGCTTTCTTTTAGCAAATAAAAACATAATTGCTTTAAAGTGAAGTAAAACACAACCAAAAAGGATATGGCTGTGTACAGATTTCAAAAACTAGCTGAAATCATGGCTAGCCTCGACTTACCCCAATATTCTGTAGAAACTGTCTCGTGCTGTCAACAATGCCGACGTAAACAAAAATTGGCAGAAAGTGCAAGGAAAAAAATTACATAACCCTATCATAGCAAAATTCTTTTCACAGTGAGGTGAACCAAAGCCAATCTCTCTACAGCTGTCGCTTGAATCTATTCACAATTAACAAAAAATAGATCTAAAAATATTAGGGTTTAGAGCTATTAGATTCTTGAGTACGATAACTAGTTTTTGCAGCCTCTTAAATGAAATTATTGGTTGCAAGTTACAAGTTTTTTTCAAGCATGAGGTGAGGAATGTTTCAACCATTCACAGCTCGTCTCAATTTGAAATATTGGATGCATGTTACAGTTGCCGACCTTGCCGTGTGCCTTCTGCTTAATAGTTTTCGGAACTTGTTCATACTTCTCCACCCAACTTGAATTAGTAAAGTGCACGAGATGGATACCTTAATATCAAAGCTGAGCTCCTCTCTACTTATATTCTCAATATGACTATAATGTATGCACACTGTTTAATTAGAAGTTCCAATTGTAGAATTTTGCTCATCTACTATTTGTACATGCAAGAGTTAATTGAGAAAAACTTCGTTACATATGGTAATCTTATCCCTAGGCCTACATTATTGACTTGATTCTAGAATTTGAAATTAGTTTCCTTCTATTTATTTTTTGTATATATGTACATGAATAAATATTGAGTTTGAAACCAAGGAGTTGTAGATAAACTGGTCTATTCCCAAATATTAAAATTTATTCATAGCAGACATATTAACGTGGGTGCAATTGCATAGGTATTCTTCACCACTACAATCAAACCCATATGAGAATTTTTGAATGATAAACATTTACTTAAATACATTAAAGACTAAAGTATCTTACAATTTGTCCTCATTGCACAATGTAGCTTTTATTCATAGAGATTCATTATAATATGACTGATGTATTCACTAGGTCATTGGGCAAATAAAGTTTGTAATATAGAGATATGTTACAAGTCAATCAAAATTCTATTATTGTTAAGGGGGATTGTTAGAATAACCCACAACAGAATTATACTTCTGTTATTGCCGTATCATTAGATGTGCACGAGGTGTCAATAACAGCTGGAGGTGTTCTGTTTGATTTCAAATACCTTCAGTTTGTTGTCTATCATTTCCAGTTCGTCGTCAATATTCAGCAGTTAGCTGTCAGTTTCTTTAGCAGATTTGTAGGGAAGTAGTTTGTCTTCACTACTGTATAAATATTGTATAAATATGTATTATTCGATCAATAAGATGTGTGCATCAAATTCCTCTAGTCTGTCATTATCCCCTAGAATCACAATGTTGCCCAAGAATCACAAGTGCAATTAAAAAGTAAAGAACATGATATAGTTAGAGTCATACCTTTACCAATAAATCATTTTTATCAAAATAAATCTGGTTGAGATCTTGCAACCATCTTAGATAATGCTTGAAATGTAATTTATAAAATCGATGATTTTTATTTAGTGTTAGTAATCACACATATGAGTACAAATATATAATCATTGTAATTCATTAGATAGGTCATGTCACATCTATATTCATTTATAGTAGTCAAACACAAGAGGGTTTCGAGAGAGGGAGCATGAGAGTCAGACGGAATGGGAAATTACTATCTCCATATTGATGAAGTTTCAGGATTCGTTGAGGATTGCCCTTCTGATGCATCCATGTTATCATGTGCTACTGATAGTGATAGATTCGCTGATGCAACTGAGGATCAAGCAGCTAATGTCGTCTCTACAACATCTTCTACGATGGTTGAAAAAGCTATGGAGATTAATGATGCTATGAGTTCCTCCCAAATGTCTGATGATGCAAGTACTTAAAGTTCAAATGACGTATGGATGTTAGAAT
Source organism: Thuja plicata (assembly GCA_018584345.1). Taxonomy (NCBI): domain Eukaryota; kingdom Viridiplantae; phylum Streptophyta; class Pinopsida; order Cupressales; family Cupressaceae; genus Thuja; species Thuja plicata. The sequence goes on from MU226476.1 coordinate 200,551, forward strand.
TTGACGGCAGTTTTGCATCAATTGGTTCTAGTGCCGGGGTTGTTCTGATTTCCCCACAAGGTGAGATGTTTCCATATTCTTTCAAGTTGCAGTTTGATAACACCAACAATACTGCTAAATATGAAGCCTTGATATTGGGTATTGATGCTGCACAGAATAGAGGAATCCATAATTTGCATGCTCAAGGCGATGTTGAGCTCAGTGTGTCAAGTCCGGAATCAATACCAAACAAGGAATGAGAGACTTAAGCACTACAAAAATTTGGTGTGGGACTATATTGAAGGTTTTGATGCTTTCAATATTTCAATGGTTCCAAGGGAGTTCAATATAAAGCTGATTCTCTCGCTGCCTCAACAACGCTCTTAATTCCTCGTAAGAGTTTCGAGTAGGATAGATATTCTATCCAACTGGTTTTTCGCCCAATTGTTCCTGATAACTCTGAACACTGGCAAGTCTTCAATGATGATCATCAGATTATCAATTTTCTGGAGATAAGAGAAAACTTTGATGAGTTATACTTTGAAGGTAGCAGTTCGTCTCCTCGAGAGAACATCTTTGAAAAGGATCCTGACACCGGTGAAGAATTTTTTCAGCTCAAGGGCAATAAAATACCCCGCTGTTTGGTCTCCTTGGAACGACTGTTTGACAAACATGACCGTTATGTCAAGCATCAACAAGAAGCTGTTGTGAAGTCTTTCACACATCGCCCCAATTCTTGGGGACCCCCTAAATTTTTGGAGTTGAATTTGAAGGTGCTTGTGGCAAATTGGTGGAATCTGACTTTGAAGATGTTTAAGGAAGTGTTTTGGGAGATTGTGATGCTGCTGGACTGAGGATGGGCATGCCATGTCCAGCCCTCTTTCTCTCTGTTTTCCACCAGCACCCTGATGACTGATCTTCCCCTCAAGTTGGAAGTCAAATGGCATGGAGGTGGGCTGAGAGGCAAGTTAAGATATCTGCATTTGAATGAGAACAAGCTCGGCAATGAAAGGTGAGTTATGATGTTTTGTGGTGATGGCCCTGTCCATGGTGATGGCGGATTCCGCCACCACCTTGGACACCCTGTCCATCCCCTTCCTAAATCCTGCCCAGCTTTAAGGCCCCCAAAACTTGGGCATGTGTTATGATAATAAGGTTTGAAGTGGAGTTTGGAGGAGTTAAGATAGTTTGATGGAGTGTGATGAAGTTGTGAATCCATGACATGGACCATGTCCAAGGTGGTGGCGGATTCCGCCACCCCCTTGGACACCATGTCCATGGCACCATTGATTTCCGCCATGCCTTTAGAGCTGATCTCTTCTCCTATATAACTGATGGATTGATGCTAGGAGTTAAGGAAGATGTTTTGAGGAGTTAGAAAGATGTTGGAAGGCAGCAAAGTAAAGTTTAACATGAAATGATTGATGGACATGGTCCTGTCCATGGTAATGGCGGATTCCGCCACCACCTTGGACACCCTGTCCATCCCCCCTCTAAATTCCGCCATGTCTTGGAGGCTTGTTGTTCTCCTATGTGATTGAGAGATGGATGCTAGAAGGTTGGAAAGGGGAATTTGAGGGAGCTGAGATAGTTTTATAAAGCTTGAAGGAGAGTATGAGTGGACTGTTCTGTAATGATCAGCATACACCCTGTCCAAGGTGATGGCGGATTCCGCCACCACCTTGGACACCTTGTCCGTACACCCTCCAATTTCCGATATGTTATATTAGATCAAACCCCTTCCATTTGGTGGCTATAAGGATGTTTGGAATGTTGATGATGCCTTGCTTGCTTAGGGAGTGGAAAACTTGGAAATGTTTTACAAATTTGGAATTCTGATTTCACCCCTGTCCATCACCTCACTGATTTCCGCCACCCTCCTTAGCATGCACTGATGGATTGAAGTTTGAAATTTGAATGGAGTGTGTGATGGATTGCTAGTTATTGGAATGTAGAAGGTTTGAAGTGTCGGAGGGATGAGCTGTCTAGGTGAAAGTCGATGGATATGTTGCCATGTCCATGGTGATGGCGGATTCCGCCACCACCATGGACACCATGTCCATGGTACCCTTAAATCCCGCCATGTCTTGGAGCTTGTTTTTTCTTCTCTATAGGTGCAAGGGTGAGGTTTGGGAAGTTTGAAAGTGTTTGATGATGTTTTGAGGGAGTTTTAGATCAAGTTGGAGAGGCTAACAAAACGAGTTTAACATTTGTGATGATGGACATACACCCTGTCCAAGGTGATGGCAGATTCCGCCACCACCTTGGACACCTTGTCCATCCTCCCATTGATTCCCGCCATGCCCTTGTAAGACCTTTCTTACTCCTACTTGATAGATAGATCAGATTTGAAGGAGTGGATGCCCTGTTTGTTTGGAGAGAGACAAGAACTTGGAAGTGTTTTGTAGAACTGGAGTCTTGATTTTATATCATGTCCATCATACTATGAATTTCCGCCATGCATTAAAACTCGAACTTCTTCACCCAGCTGAGACTTGGATAGATGATGTTGAGAGGTTTGATATGTTGTGTGTGCTTTGAGGGATGATTTTGAGTGTTTCATGATTGATAACTTCTGAGATTTTTGATGTCCATCCCACCTTCAGTTTCCGCCCAGCTGAGACTATAGTGTTGCTGTGGTGTTGATGAAAATTGAGAGAGTTTAAGTGTTGCTGGGAATGTAAAAGGGAGATTCGAAAGTTGTTTGAAGATAGAGTGGGAGATGGCTTCCCCCAAGGGAATTCTTCCCTTGGGCGGAAATGTCCATGCCCATGGACATTTCCGCCACTACATATATAGACTCCTCTCTCCTCTTACACACAGGTCGGCCAGCTAACTTGGCACAAAAACATTAAATTTAAATGTATGTCCTCCCTAAATGGAGGAAAATAATTAATGAAGTATTGGACAAGGTGCCAAGTCGGCCCTCTTAGGGTAAGGGCAAGAAACATATAAAGGAGAGGAGGTTCTCACCTCATTTCAACACAAATTTGAATTGCCAATTTACTCCAGCAGTCCTACACTTCCAG
>MU226476.1:240683-271923 GCA_018584345.1 Thuja plicata
TACTAAAAAAAATTACTCTATATTCATTAATTAATAAAAGAAACCTTATTAAAAAATATAAATATCAAACTAATTATTTCTAAAAATAATAGAACTTTAAATAATTGATTTCCAAATTAAAAAAAAACCATCTACATATATTCGGCGTACCCATTGTTTTATTAATGGAGGGTCACATGTGAGGATGAATACCGATTTCTTGGGTTTGGAATCAATTAATGGTGTCATATGTGGCCTTTAGATGAATCGCGAGCCCTGATTTTTCAGACTTTGTGCAATGTGGTGCGCATGCATGCTTGGCCTGGTATTTCAAAGCCTGTGAAATAATCTTGATAGTAGTTGTAAATATTTAATGCCAGTCATTTTATGTCATGATGCGTCAATTGCCTTGAGCTGACAGTCACTCTTTTCTACATGTGCCAAAATGGGAGCTTTTGAACAGGGTATAGACATCTGTGAAAGCATAATGAAAAGGGATTTTTTATCAGGTGTTATAGTTGCAAGTGCCCTGGTTGAAAAGTATGCAAAATGTGGAAGCATACAGAGGCATGTGAATTGTTTAACAAAATACGTCAATGAAATGTGGTGTCGTCAACGATAATGAATGTAGTGTATGCGTAAAATGAATTTGTTGAAAACACTTTAGAAACTTTCAAGCAATTGCAATTGGCAGGTGTAAAGCCAAAATACACCAAATGATATAGTAAGCAGGATTAAGAGAGAATGCAGGATTAAGAGAGAGAGAGAGAGTAAATATATAAAGAGGAGGTAATGAGAGATAAAAATAAAGTAGAAAGTGATAGCTCGAAAGAGGTGGAAAGGGGAATATATATAGGGATAGAGAGAGAAACATAGATATATAGATGGTGAGATCTATTGATACAAAGATAAGGAGAGGATGAGAGGAAGTGACAAACAAAGGGACAAATACTTAAATGACCTTTCCATAACTCTACTGCCTTCCCATTGCATACTAAGGTGCAATTGCTAGTTATTTAAGTTTGTAATTCAGAAGAGGACAAAATGCTTTCCTTCAGAACTGGGACCCTTACAAAATGGGAAAGTATGAAGAGGACAAAAGGACGGGAAGAAGAAAAGCATATGAGACGTTTGAGTAGGTAAGGGAGGAATCTCTTTAATGGCCAACAACATCTCATTTTCCTTTTTTTATGGTTTTATGATTCGGTTTGAGTTGAAATCGACGACCTTGTTAAAGTAGATTGCCATGTCACAATCATGGACGGCCGCATACAAAGTGGGAATCATTTTTCATTCGATCCCCTTTCATAAGCTTTGCGCTTCAACTCCTCACCTGCTCAACAAGCATTTTTTTCCCTTCCCTTATCTTTAATTCTTTCTTTCTCTGCGTCCAGTCCATTCCAATTTCATGGCATCTACTTCTGCTTCTACTTCTAACCCACAAATTGAAGAATTAGTCACATCTACTTCTTCTACTTCAATCCCCGCCTTTGACAGGTACGAACCCCCCACAACTGAACTTGCCTTCAAAAGCGATAAGAGGTATCATGTGTTTCTGAGTTTCAGGGGCAAAGATGTCAGAAAGACTCTGGTCGATCACCTCTTCCAAGCTCTCTCCACAGCGGGACTGAATGTGTTCATAGACAGTGAGAAGTTGGAAAAGGGGAAAATCATTTGGGAGAGGCTGGAAAGAGCAATAGAGAGCAGTGCCATACGCATCCCCATATTCTCCATAGGCTATGCAGACTCTGCTTGGTGTCTGAAAGAGGCAGCTGCAATGTTGAGCACCCCTGCCTTGATTATCCCTCTGTTTTATCACGTGGATCCAACTCATGTTAGATATCCTCTAAATGAGTCCAGTCCTTATAAAGAAGCATTTCTCCAACACTATGGCCACTCAGATCGTTACCCAAGAGTAGAGATAGATCGGTGGAAGAATGCACTTCATCAGATATGTTCTCGCTCAGGCTGGTCAACGGATGTAACTGAAGGGTAAGTAACGAGCCTTCGTTACTCTTTGTTTGCTTTTTTATATTTTAACATATGATTTTTGTTTTTAAATTTATTTGCATACATATTTATCGAAATTTTATATTATTAAAATAAAGATTTATAAATTTACTTCTTTAAAATAGCAATTAATTATAAAGCTATTCAATTAAATTATTATTATTATATAATATTACTATTCATAATATAATGTGAACAATAAATTAGTTTTTATAAAAAAATACATTATGATTTTATGTTTATTTTTAATTAAAAAAATACATTATGATTTTATGTTCTATACTAAGCAAGTGGACATTACTATTATATTACCTCAACACATGAAGTAGAAACCGGTATAATCAACTAGCACTTGCACCTATAAAGGAAGTGCAAGGCTTGAATTGATAAGTAAAATATACTTGAAATATTATATTGGAAGGTAAAAAATATCAAAAGTAAAAATTGTAAAATTGCTTCTATTAGTAATAATTATTTATGATATTAAAAATTAATTTAAAAATGTAAAAGATTAAATATAAATAAATGCAAATTAATTTAAAATTCTAAGATGAACAAAATGTATTTACAATACAAATTATTCTTCATGTACAACTTATAAAAACAATCTTAGAGGATGTATAAAATATCAAAAGTAAAAATTGCAAAATTGCTTCTATTAGTAATAATTATTTATGATATGAAAAATTAATTTAAAAATGTAAAAGATTAAATATAAATAAATGTAAATTAATTTAAAATTCTAAGATGAACAAAATGTATTTACAATACAAATTATTCTTCATGTACAACTTATAAAAACAATCTTAGAGGATGTATAGATTTAATCATCCTCTCTTGCCCTTCAAAATCTTCTTGCACTAGTACTTTGAGTACAATCCCAAATAAGTCTATTATGGGTAACCTTCAGCTACCTATTAAATAATATGGTCATATCCCTTAAAATTACTAATGTTAATATTATTGTATAGATAAATCACAAAGTGAAAAAACATTTTGTATGAAAACAATCCACTTAAAAGAAAATAAAGATTGTTTATAAAAGTCATTTATAATTAATAATTAATACATTCAATTTAATAAAAAATGGAAGGTGCAACAATTTAATTTGTGAAATAATTTTATAAGATAATTGTTTTTATATTGAATTATATATAATTTAGGAAGTGTTCTTGATTTATAGAGATTTAATATATAATTATGAATAAATCATTTTGATGAAATGTGAAAATAACTTTTACAAATATGACCAACATAATTTTTTTTTTTTTTTTTCATATTTACATTTCTTAAATTTAAGATGTAGATTTTAAATTTTAATATAATATAAAATAATAAAATGTAGTAATCTTGATGTGATTTCTATTTCTATTTTATTATTCTTTGAAAGATCAATTAGATATAATGTTTTAATTAGAATAATTAATTGTTGAATAACCATAATCCTTCAAGATTCTCACTTCTTGTATGCCTTCAAGCTTCTCACTTCTTGTGCATACACATTTGCATCAATGTCTCATAAAAAAAATTCTATGTATGCATGTTGCCATCAATGTTTCATACATTTTCTTTTTGAGATTAAGGGATTTCAAATGGGTCTCCAATTAACTTTGTTCATATTATAATTTAGCATTAATACAATGCTTTTCTATAAACAAAATATATAGTAATATAATTTCAAGAATAATTATTTTGGCATTATTTGTATTTGAAAAAAGAATTTTACTATCTTTAACCCTAATTTAAAGCTTGTGAACACCAACTTCAATAACAATCCCAATTGTCATTCAACTGTAATCCTAACACCAACCCTTATTCTAAAATGGTAATCATGTAATTGAACCTCATGTGAAAACATATAAATATAAAATTTTCTACAATAACCAAAATAATATATCATACGATTTCATTACAATCTAATTTTAACTACTAAATATCACATATAAAAATGAAATGCTCGCATTAAAACTTTCCATTAATCCAACAATGTTTTAAAAATTTGGTGGTGCTCTAAATTATATATCACTTCCCAAAAATTTGGTGTTTCTCTAAATTATGTATCATTTGGAAAGTGTTATTGATATATATAGAGAATTAAGATATAAATGAATAAATTGCTTTGATGAAATGTGAAGAATCATGCATTGCAGTAAAATGAATAAATTGTAAAACTAGTGAAATTTAAATAAAATTATAAATAAATTTGAAATTTGAAATAAACTATGTATAAATAACATTGGTTTTATGGTAAATCTAGTACTTCACATCTTTAATTTTTAATTTTTAAAATAAGTGTTTGACTTATTAGTCAACTAATTAGTATGGTACATTTTAATAACTTTGTTTCAAATTTTAAATATCTCCATGTACCTATTTAGAAGAGAAGTTGGACTCCATAATATAACACAATTTTATATATAAGTAAATAAAATTATGGTAATGGAGATAAATGTTCATGATCTTAATTTTAGAATTTGTTAAATAAGATCTATCACCAACAAAACCCCTGTTCTAAGGGGGAAGCTAGTCCTACTATTATATCATATTGTGCACCTTTATGTTGGTTTGATTAAAGTTTCAACAACCATCAAAATGACCTTAAATTCCCTTGCCTCTTGAAACTATAATAAATATCAACAAAGCATCTATATTTACCTTGAATTCCACTATATTAAACATCAACAAAGTATTTATATTTACTTGGTAATGGCCAACAAAGGAAAACTTGCCATTCAATTTGAATTTTTTTATGATAAAAAATATAGCAAGTTAATTATTAAATATTTTTTATAATAAAAAATATAGTAATATATATATTTATATATAATAATAATAATAGAATTCAAGTTTACATATGAATTTGTTGTGTTGTTTGTGGTTAACAAAGAGTCAATAAATCTGTAAAGTATATTATGTTTTTATTATAAAAATTATCATTTAGATTATGTGAATGTCAAATTCGCACTTGAAATTTAAAGTGATGATGAATCTTATTAAATTTACGTATTTTTTTTAGAAATATCTTTAAATTTTGAAAATAAAAAATAAAAATGCAATTTTTATACTATTAAATTATATATTGCTTTTTATTTATTAAAATGTTAATGATATATTATCTTTGTAACAAGATTTAAATTAACAAACTTAAAAAACAATAAACAAACTTTAATTTCACACATGAATTAAGATTTTGATTAAAAATAATAATATAGCACTTTTTATATAAATTTTGAACTCAGCAAATATTAAAAAATAGTAGTCTAAATGCTTTATAAATTATTAGATTATATATTGCTTGAATTGCATTGTATATTCATAACTTTTTATAAATTAAATATTTGATTTAGTAGTATTGGTAGTGCATGTAAACTCAATTAGTTAAGTAATTTATTTATTTTTTAATTAAAAATATAAATATTATTAACAAAATTAATCTTGTGATAATATTTCTTAAAGCAATATGTAAAAATAATTTATTTCAAACAAATACATATTGTTAACAAAATTAATACAATAATAATATTCTAAAAAATGATTTAAAATAACTTTTAAATATTTTCAAACAAGCAAAATTTAAAAAAAAATAACTATGAGAAAACTCTAGAGTTTATTGTTCTAGGCATTCCTTCTCTTTTCTACTGTTCATATTTTAAAAAGTTTTACTCATGCGATAACTTTTTGCCTTACCATCAACATGGGTTAAAACGCCCAACAGGTTAAATAATGAGTTACGTTTGATTTGATGTAGAATATAAAACATAAATTATTCCAGATAAAGTTTTCATGGGTTCAGTTATCTTCGGCAGTCTTGTCATTATCCTAAATCGTTGATTCTCTGCCAAAAGAAAAATATCATCCCAACAATTGCGATGAAACTGTTTCATTGTACGCCTGATTGTGCAAAATAAGTAGAGCCTAATAGGGGAGAGGGTCTCATAGTTGATTAGGGTCTAATAGTTGATCATCTACTTGTGAATATATTATCCAATCTTACCACACATTTTTACTCTATATTGTAATTAAATAATCTACATGTAAATCAAAAAATTTCCAAATGTTGATAAAAATTTACCAATATTTGAACACATGAGAACCTATAAATGTTATATTAAAAACACAAATAAATTCATTAACAAGTGAAATAATTTTTTTTTTCTCTCAAATAAAATATCATAGTCATAGTATCATCTCAACTATGGAGGGCAATGACTCTAGAGGCAATGGCTATGGTGGCAACGACTATGGAGGTAATGGGAGTAGTAGAGCAAATCACAGGCAATGGTTGCAACCAGGGATGCGCCCATGGCAGAGTTCTTTACAATGGAACAACGGGGCCACAACGAGAAACCACGGGTTTGTGGGAAACAGGAAGCAGGAGATCTTCAGGACTAAAGAATCCAAACAAGATCGATGGGTTCAAAACAGAAAGGGCCCAATGGGTGTGGAGAAACAAAGTTGGCCTAATGGTCGAGCGGGTTGGATTCCCCCTCGACAAGATCTCTCACAGATTCCAAGAGTATGGCGGAATGGACGGGGTAGGGAGAATAGAGCACCCTTTGTTTGGAAACCAAGCAGATCCTTCTATCGACCACAAAACTTTACCTTCAAGCAGATTGAGGGTAGATTTTGGCGTCCAAAAGATGCAAGCAAGGAAGGAACAAATAACAAATCGGTGATGGCAACCCACACTATTGGAGAAAAGGTAGAGGATCTGGTTCCCATTAGGGCTTCTTCTCTATTGATAAATAACCCCCATTGGAATGATTCAGTTAATAGGCTTCAAGAAAAAGCTTTCTTTATGAAGTGGATGGGACCGTGGCCATCCATAGCGAAAATCCAAAAATGGGTAGATGAACATTGGGGGAAACAATTTGAGATAAAAACCCTAACAAATGAGTTCTTCTTGGTTATCAGTCCTTCAAAGATGGACAAGGAATGGATCTTGAAAAGCGACCCTTATATGATGGATGGAAAAGGTATTTATATTTCTTGATTGGAAGCCAAACTTCAGCCCAGATAAAGAGGAAGTAGAAAGCATTGCTGTGTGGTTGAAACTCAAAAATCTTCCATGGGAAGATAAGGATGAAGAAACTTTAAAGGAGATTGGGAACAATCTAGGGATTTTCCTACAAGTGGAGGAAGCGGTAGATGATAATGACTTCTACATAATCTTTAAAATGCTTGTCAAAGTACAAAAATGTTACCACATTCCAGATTATGTAGTCCTTGGATCGACGAATGGGGAATGGAGATTAAAAATTGAGGTGGACAATGGTGATATTCAAACGGGGACAGAGAAGGGCTATGAGAAAGGAAAGTGACTTGAATGCAATAGAAGCATGGAATGGATAAAAAAGATAGAAGAGAAACGAACCAGACTCCCCACTTGGTCCATCGACTTTGAGGAAGAAATGATAGCAAGACAAGAACTAAATGAGACAAATACACCCCAAGAAGTTTGCAGCTCAGAGCTATCAATGGACAACTGTGAAAAATCAAAGGTTCATGCAGACCCCTCCCAATCGACAAATATGGAAAGCCCCGAATCCACTCAAGTGGTAAAAGAGACTCCCTTCTCTCCGAATATGGCTACTACTAATAGTGATATAACGGAAATACAAAATATAGGGGGTGATTGTGAGCAAGCTCTAATTGTGCCTGACTCATGGGAAGAAGTTTTACACACTCCCAAAATCTCCAAGCAAGGCAATACTGATAGAAGCTGTAAACCGGACTTTACAACATATGGGGTTTGTCATTCAGAACATGTGGAACATACCCACGAAGAGAAGGAAAATGATCACTTAGACTTTTGCAAGGACATTCAAATATCACCTATTAGAAATCTGGAAAAATCAATGGAAGATATGGCAAAAAATGAGGAGCACAGTTGGAATACAGATTCAGAATGAGTCTCAGGAGGAAGAGGTAGGGGATGAAAACTTAGGTTTTCATGATCAGATGGACCTATTGGAGAAACAGACTATAAGTCAGACTGAATCAATGATTAAAAAACCTGATGTAAAGGAAAAGAAATAAAGAGGGCGTAAATCTACCAAGGCAAGGCTTGCCATGGCGGGAAGTGCTTCTGACCAGTCAAAATTGCTAAGATGGGGAAGAGGATATCCCTCTTCGCGAAAGCCATGAGACTCCTATCATGGAATGTCAGAGGCTGCAACGCCCCTGACAAAATGCGCTTGGTCAAAAGATGTCTTGATCAGGGCCAACCAGACTTAGTGTTTTTACAAAAAGTTAAGTGGAGAAGGCGTGCTACAGTTTGCAAAAAAATTTGGAAGGTGGGGATGCCTCTTTAAGGAGGCGGTTGGAGCTTCAGGTGGGTTGGGGATATTATGGAAAGATGTAGGGATTAATGTTAGCTTAATGGAAGAGGCAATCATTGGCAGTTAATAAAGGTTCTATCCTTTAAGATGAGTACTTGTTTTTTTGCCTTCAATGTATATGGTCCGTGCAATCAAGCTTTGAAACAACAGTTATGGGTTAACCTCACGGGGATTACTAGTAGATTAAAAGATAGTCTTTTTTTGCTTGGAGGAGATTTCAATGCTATTCTTTCCCCTACAGAAAAATTGGGTAGGAAAGGGTGGATCAGTGAGAGCCAAAAAGATTTTGCGGACTTTGTGTCTATAAATGAATTACAAGATGTAAGCTTTCAAAACGGAGCATTTACATGGACTAATAGAAGAGTGGGATTTACTAACATAGCAGAAAAGTTAGACAGGTTCCTACTGGGGGAGCTTGGGAGGAAACCAAGTGGCCGAGTCAAGCTGAAATTCTACCAATAATGGGTTCAGATCATTTTCCAATCTATTTAAGGATCCTTGAAGATGCTGTCCCAGAACGAGCCCCATTCAGATTTGAAAAAATGTGGCTGTGAGAGGCGAGCTTTATGGAGATGATTAATGCGTGGTGAAAGGCAGCTCCAAGAAGATCGGGTAATTATGCCTTTCTCTTTTTTAAAAAATTACAACACTTAAAAGAGAATTTAAAAGTATGGAATAGGGAAGTGTTTAAAAATATCTTTAAGGAAAAGTTTAATTTGGAAAATGAATTAGCTGCTTTGAATGAGCTCACAGTCCAAGGAGGAATGGGCAGTAGTCTCTACAATCAAGAATTAGAGTTAAAGAAAAAATATAATGAAGTGTTAAATAGGGAGGAAATCTTCTAGAGGCAAAAGGCAAGGGAGTTATGGTTAAAGGAAGGGGACAAAAATACAAAATTCTTCCATAACTCAGTTAAGGGAAGACTATCCCTGAATAAGATTTTCTCTATCAAAGATATTCAAGGAAATATATTAACAGATCAAGATCAAATCAATAGAGCTGCAATAGATTACTTCTCTGCAATCTTTGCCAAGGATATAGGGATGGAGGAGGAGGATGACAACCTTTTAGAGATTCTGCCGCAACTTGTTACAAGGGAGCAGAACAGGATGTTGTTGAGAGCTATCAATGAATTCGAAGTCAAAAGGCTCTATTTAGTTTAGGCAGTGACAAAGCTCCTAGACTTGATGGCTTCTCGACACTGTTTTTCCAAAAAGCATGGCATATAATTGGAAAGGAATTGTGTGAGGTGGTAGAGGAGTCTAGAAAGGGGGGCTTCATTTTCAAAGACTTTAATAATACATTTTTAACTTTGATTCCCAAAAAAGGAAAGAAAGAATCCTTCGGTGACTTCAGACCGATAGCATTGTGCAACACTGTCTACAAGGTAATTGCCAAGGTTATGGCTAATAGATTGAAATCGGTGTTGCCTTCGCTCATTTCAGAGGAACAAAGTGGGTTCGCTCTAGGTAGATCCACATATGAAGGAATCATAGTGGTGCATGAGGCAATACATTCAATCAAATTTGGGAAAGATTCTGGTATGATAATTAAACTTGACATCCAAAAAGCATATGACAATGTCAACAAAGCCTTCTTGATAAAAGTGCTACGGAGATTTGGGTTTGACACCGGATGGTGTGACTGGGTTCTCAACTGCATTTCCACTCCACACCTATCCATAATGGTCAATGACAACCCCCAGGGCTTCTTTGATACCACTATAGGTATTCGCCAAGGTGACCCTCTTTCACCCTTTCTTTTTATAATTCTTGCTAAAGCGTTGGGTAGAACAATCAAACAAGCAGGTGGTAGAGGAGAATGAAAAGGGTTCAAGGCTGCAAGGGGTTTGGAACTAGTAACTCATTTACAATTTGTAGATGATACATATCTCATGGGTGAAGCATCTGCTCGGGAAGCCAGAGTTATAAGACTTACCCTGGACTTATATAGTAAAGTTTCTGGGCAATTCATCAATTGGGAGAAATCTGAAGTTTTCTTCTTCAATACCTCTATTCCTATTCAACATGTACTTAGAGTACTGGGAATGAAGGCAGGAGTTCCTCCAAATAAATATCTTGGAGTTCCCACTCTTTGAAGGTGCTTCAAAAGCAAATCTATGGAAAGATTTGGTAGATAGCTGTGTAAAACGAATGGATAGCTGGAAAGGAAAGTGGTTGATTTATGCAGGTCGTATTTTGATGCTCCAATTAGTTATTTCGACAATTCCTATATTTTCAACGAGTTGTTTAAAGATCCCCATCAAAGTGCTAAAATACATTGAACAACGTATGAGGAAGTTTTTTTGGAATGAAGGACAGGAGGACGAAAAAATACCACTTGTGGCATGGGATTCAATTTGTAAATCTCGTAAAAATGGGGGTGTAGGACTAAGAAGATGACAACTTATTAACAAAGCCCTAGGCGCAAAACTTGTATGGGAAATGTATACAAAGCCCTATCAGCTATGGGTAAAAATCCTCAAGGCAAAGTATCTGGACACAATGGAGGACAATCAAATTCTTACAGTTCAGAACCCCCCAAAAGGATCAGCGATATGGAACTTCATCTTGGAATGTAAGCTAGTAATTTGTGACCACTTGTCATGGCAACTTGGTGATGGAAGGGAGGCATCATTCTGGGAGGATTCGTGGAATGACAAAGTGGCTCTTTTAGATATAGATAATTCACAGGAGCTCATTGAAAGCACAAAAATTGTATGGGGTGAAGAGGTTCGAGATTATATGGAACAATTCCAAGGGCCCTTGGGACTGCAGTGGAGATGGAAGGAGGCTACTACAACAGGTCTGAATGAAAGACTTTGCAATGAAATGAAAGAGATTTTTAATAGTAGACCAATACAATTATCTGATGCAAAGGATAATATAATTTGGTGTGCTGCTAAGAGTGGGAACTATTCAACAAATTTGGGGTATAATTTATTAATCAATGAAGAAACAACAAGTGTTTGGCCATATAAACTATGTTGGGATAAGGACTCCTTACAGAAAGCAGGAGCATTTGCATGGATTGCCATCCAGGGGAAAGTTTTAACAGGTGAGAGGAGAAAGAAGTATGGTTTTATAGGACCAACTATGTGCCCCATATGTAAACAAGTGAAGGAAGATATTGATCACCTCAAGATATTGATCACCTCTTTGTCCATTGTGCATATGCCCAACAATGCTGGGGAATGGTTAAGTCAAAACTAAACCTTATAGGACCTATGCCAAATTCTCTTTTAGATATATTCAAGGGGTGGTGGTGTGACTCTAAGAGATCTACTTTATCAAAAATTTGGACAGTAAGCCCCTTAATAATCATATGGGAGCTGTGGAAAGAACGAAACAAAAGAATTTTTCAGGATACTTCAGAATCAGTGGAAAATATTTTACTGCAAATAAACTCTTCAATAGAGGAAGCAATGAGTTTGACAGTAAGTAAACTAAATGCTAATACTGTCTTCACATCTTGGGACAGCTCAATACACAAACAATGGCCGGGAATCAGATTCAGATATAGGAATGATGGAAGTCAAGTAGGAACAATGAAGGTATGTAGAAAGGATGTAAAGTGGTTTCCTCCTGATATAGGATGGATAAAAAATTTTTTTGATGGATCCTCGAAAGGGAATCCAGGAATCTTAGGAACAGGCGCTATAGCTAGAAATAGTAATGGGGAGGTGGTAGCATTGGCAGCTCAGAGGATAGGGACAGTAACAAACAATATGGCAAAGGCTCAGGCAGCTCTGCTAGCAGTCAAACTGGGAATGAGGTTGGGTGTGGAGAAAATACATTTGGAAGGTGATTCGCAAGTCATTATAGAGGCAATCAAAAATGAAAATTCTCAAACATGGTTCATTAATAGCATAATAAGGGAAGTGGGAGTTCTCATCTAGAAATTTAATGAATTCTGTATCAACCGCACTTTAAGAGAAGGTAATGCAGAGGTTGACAAAATCACAAATTGGGCCACAAGTTTTGAAAAATAGAAACTCCTATATTTGAAGAGTTCAGTTACAAAGATAATGACACTTTAGATATGTCTCAATTTGAAAATTGCCCTGATGAACAACAAAATCGAAAGTATTGAATGTAATTAAAGCTAGGTAAAGACAAGTTTCAAGTTGCATAATGGAGAGGACATGAATGACGACGATTCTGTGTGGACAATCGTGGCAAAGATGCGATATCAAGACAGATGAGAGAAGGAATTTAATGAGCACTAGGCTTTATAATCATTAAAGCGAGTGTGAAGTGACTGCTTGCATGCACAAAGATTGGCTTGTCAAGGAAGCAACATTGTCGTGGCGTTAAAAGCCAACTTTTAAATTTCTTTAAACACACAAGGTTGAAGAACAGAGAAAGTGACAGAGAAAGGCAAGATGGAAGCTACCTTATGTGTAGACTCGGATAAGCAAATGAAGCTTTTAAGGGACTAGCGAGCTTTGAAAGGGTGAAAGGCCTGGTAAAAATCAAATCTGTAAGGATGGTGGAGGCCATTTTGAAAGTAATTGGAGAACGATTTCAAGAACGACAAATTAAGCGCAGAACCAACTTGGATGTTATTGTCGTTCTCATTGCATGGGGCCTCGAGATCAGAGAGGAAATTGACGAAGTGGGTCGCATCATAAGATCATTATTTGAAGATGTGTTGGGTGAGCTCGACTCGATTCTGGAATGGTCTATACTCGGAATAGGGCAGGACATCTTTGAATGTTTTGAGGAAGATGACGCTCGCCAATATGGGCTAATCCCGTTCCTTAGGTGGAGGCCGAAAGTAGATAAGCCTACGATGATTAGGAAAGCAAGGGAGGGCTGGCAACAGATCAAGGAGGAGGTCGCTTTGCACGAGCGCATGGCAGATGAAAGGATGAAGAAACTGATGGCGATAGTGCCGCGTAAAAACACACCCAAATTGGCTGAAAGGGAAGAGATGTGATTGCAAACTGAAAGGTAATTCCCCATTTTGCAAGATATATTTTGAAATGTTGGAGATGCTATGGAAAGAGGCGCTCGACTTCCATCAATGGCAAAGAATGCAGGGCACATTGAAAATGACCGAAAAAGCAGAAGCCGAGACAGAATCAGAGCAGCAACGTAGAAATAGAGCTGTGTTAAAGCCGTAAAAGCAGAGCTTTCGGCCTTTTTTGAATTTTATTCTATTTGGATATATGCCAATGTAATGTAAATGTTTTCATGGTTAGATGACAGATTATATTAGAACAACTATAGACTGTTAGGGATAAAAGATAGTCTCATATATTTAAAGTTTGTAAAGGAGCACGAACTCCTATAGAAGATGGAACTTTAGAGTAAGGATGAATAGCACTGTGAAGTATTATGAATGTAATTTCTTTTTATATCAATACAAAAAACTAGTACTGACCCCAAAAAAAAATATCATAGCCATTTATTATGTGTCACATAAAAAAAATATGCTCACTTAATAAAATAAGATGCTCACTTAAACAAGTATTATTATCTTAGTGTACAATTATAGGGTGGCATTATATATGCATTAGAGTATGGTTATGGAGTGTATTTGGTGTACTGGGGCTGAGCTGCTTGATACTTACCTGGGCCTTCCACTCACGGTTAAAGAGGTTTCCGACCAATTCTGGAATGTGATCCTAGAAAAGACGCAGAAGAAGTTGGCTGGATGGAAAGGAAAGGTGTTGAGCAGCGCTGGAAAACTCCAATTGCTTTTTGCTGCGTTCCAAGGTATATCGGTCTACTCTTTATCCTTATTTAAAATAACTGACAGGATGGCAGAAAAAATGGAGAGAATCCAATTTTTTTTTTATAGACGAAGGTGGAGGAAAATGCAAGAATGAGCTTGGTAAGATGGGAAACTGTTTGTAAGCCTAAGGATAAAGGTGGTCTTGGCGTGAGAAGGCTAAAGGATTTGAATAAAGCTTTGCTTTCTAAAGGTTGATGGAAGCTAGTGAGGAACTTTGCGGAGTGGTGCAGAATAATGAAGGCTAAGTACTTTAATTCCTCCTAGTTCACTGATGCTATGTATGGTAAGGGATTACCAACGGGATTGAATATATGGAATACCATCTCTAAAAGTAGGAGCGTTTTGAGGATGAGGATGAAATGGATCCTTGGTAAAGGCAATGAGATTAGGTTCTAGGAAGATTAGTGGATCAGAGATAAACCCCTAGGGATGAGCAAGTACTGCCACATTAAGGATCATCTTCAAGTTTTTTTTGGGAGAAAGGTGGAGAACTATATAACTCATGATAGGAAATGGAAGAAGTTGGCGGAGGCTTATAATGGTCGTCCACAAGTGAATTGGGCAGTGTGGGAAGTTTAGATGTTGTTGGGAGAAATTAGAATCCCTCTCTCGCAGATTGAAGATAGAACTGTTTGGTGCCACAATGCTTCGGGGGAACTCATGGTCAAGTCGGCTTACCTGTTGATGTCTAATATTGTGGTGGATGAGAATTTGTGGAATAAGGTTTGGAATTCCCAGTTGTTACCAAAGATTAATTTCTTCTAGTGGATTGCAATGCATGGGAAGATTCCGACCCTGGATAACTTGCAGAGGAGAGGTATCCCGGTTGTTTACTGGTGTGTTCTGTGTAAGAATAAGGAAGAGACCATAAATCATCTTCTTATCCATTGCCCTTATGCTTTTGTGGTCTGGTCGAGAATTATGGAAGCCTTCGGTTTGAGTTGGGTTTTCATGGATAACTTATCTCAATTTATCCTTAACTGGGGGTACCCCTCTTATCACCCCCTCATATGTGCCCTTTGGAGATTGATTCCCCCCATGTGTGCTGGGGCCTCTGGAAAGAGAGAAACAATAGGGTGTTTCGTGGGGAGGAAAGTGTTGTTGATGGTGTTGTCAAGGCTACGGTCAATTTGCTAGTTGAGAACTTGGAGGTTTGTAGATGGAAGTTACCAAGTCCCCCCCAAATATGGAGGATTGCAGGCTGGCTAGGAAGTGGAAACTCACTAACTCCTTTTATAAGTTTGACAATTCTAAGGTGCTGGCCAAGAGAAACACACACTGGTCTCCCCCGACTGAACAATTTCACAAGCTCAATTTTGACAGGGCTGCTGGCAATGGGTCGACGGCTGGGGGTGGAATAATTAGAGACCACCATGGAGAGATGATTATTGCCTACACTGTTAATTTGGGGAAAGTCTCCAATAATGTTGCTGAGATCTTGGCCTTACTTTGGGGAGTTAAAGTTGTTGTTTCGACAGGTATAAAGAAGTTAATCATAGAGGGGGATTTGAAAATTGTGGTTGAAATGGTTAAAGGTAACTACAAGGCCAACTGGAAAATGTCAAATCTGCTACTAGACATGTAATGACCCTAGTTATTCTCGTTATGTAATGTCCTGCAAAACCAACATTAGTACAAAATATTACACAATATTTATATGACTCTTACTCTATTCTAAGTTAGTAAGGGGATTTGACCCTAGGAACTGCCTCTAGGTCGGTCTTCATAGAATTCGCTTGAGGGATATAAGATCCACTCTAAGCAACCGGGCTATCGACACATCTTCCCATAGAGCACTACTCCTAAGATCTCTTGAAAATGATAGACGTTATCCAAGCCTACGCATATGCATATGACTGGCTATCAGTATATATACTGCCTACGTGAGATTTCAACAATCCCGAGACTAGGGAAACTATAACAATTTCCTCTAGCCCCCTCCAGATATAGGAATCCCATCTCTAATGAATATGAAATTCATCCTCAATGGTATCCAATATCATCATTTTAGGAATCCCATCTCTAATGAACATGCAATTCATTCTATATGGTATCCAATAATATTTTAGGAATCCCATCTCTAATGAACATGCAATTCATTCTATATGGTATCCAATATTATCTTAGGAATCTCATCTCTAATGAATATACAATTCATTCTATATGGTATCCAATATTATCTTAGGAATCCCATCTCTAATGAACATATAATTCATTCTATATGGTATCCAATATTATTTTAGGAATCCCATCTCTAATGAATATATAATTCATTCTATATGGTATCCAATATTATAGATCCATAACATTAGTATAAAATCCATTTAAAGTTCATTCATGAGAAATTCATATTTATACAAAAATGCATTAATTTAAGAATATATATATATATATATATATATATATATATATATATATATATACAATTTCGTACCAGCAAGTCGGTCCTTGTCGACTGTCGCTGCTTGATGTCGATACTATTAATACTCTCGTTTCCTTCTTTTTCTTCTTTTTTCTATTTCCTTACCTTAATATAAGTATGTGGGAGGGGGAGTCACGTCCCCTCCACCTAAGTCGCCCCCCTTAGGGGGCTCGACTCAGTCGCACCTCCTAAGGTGCTCCTAAGGTGCGACTGTTATTGTCGCAACTTGTAATACCGCCGCTCATTAATTATAATTTTTTTGTTATTGTTATTACTAGCAATCACACCTATGTGTGCGATGGGTACACCGAAGAGATGTGTAAGGTTAATTACAATAAATTTTGGTTTTAAATGAATTCTTCCGAGAATCGGAGTTTTGAGTTAAGACACTCAAAATCATAAATAATTATATTCATTATTCATTATATATTATATATTATATATTACATATTATATGATTATGTATTGTCGTTTTTTTAACATGACTGATGTTGTCTCTTATAAAGTGCTCCTACCTATAGAGTTGTGGCTAATCAAACGAGGTCCCGAACCCATACTTAATATACATTACTAAATATAAATATAATATATAATTCTTTTTTAATCTAAATAAGACGCATACATGTATATGTATATAATATACTAAATATGCAATTTTATGATGTGATAATATTTAAAAATATATTTATTAATTTATATTGTTTGAATGTTTTTGAACATTGGTATATATGTAGGCAATGGTGTGGAATATTTACATCATGATTTACCTTAGGAAATTGTGAAGCGTGATTTTGGTCATAACTCTCATATTTGAGCTTTCATTGCTATTTACAAGTAAGTTGATCAAAAATCTTAAGCTAGTAGTCCCATGAATTTTATACTTGCTTAAAAGTTTTGCTTCAAAATTTTAAGAAGCTGGTAGTCTCATGAATGCATATCTTTGTCTTCTAAAATTTGTGCACTGATAAAAATTATGTTAAATTAATTATTTTCTCTCCAAAATATAATTTATAACAATAATCTAAACTTAAAGTTTGACAAGTGGCAGATAAAATTCCTAAGCTGGTGGGACAATTTTTAGCCCCACCCCATTTTCACCCACTCAAAAGTAGGAGTTTTTATTTTTAAGAAAAGGTCCTAAATAATTCTGTAGCCATTCTTTTTCTTCACAAGACCTCTTATTAAAAATAGAGCTTATGCTCCCACAGTGAAACCCCTTATTGCCTGAAATTATTTGATTCCCTCCAAAATAATAAGACCTCTTATTATGACATTCA
This sequence comes from Thuja plicata, assembly GCA_018584345.1. NCBI lineage: Eukaryota > Viridiplantae > Streptophyta > Pinopsida > Cupressales > Cupressaceae > Thuja > Thuja plicata. The sequence continues at coordinate 258,455 of MU226476.1, forward strand.
ATCAACATATTTTGAAATTTTTTGAGAACCCATTTCCAGTTCGTCCTCCCTGCATTCTGGGGCAGTAAATTGGGGGTTCGTATAGGGGTTGGCTTGATTTTCTTTGAGTACGAATCCCTCCTACTTTGAGACAAATCAAGATCCCTCCTACTAGGAGTTGGAGTGCCCAAATATTTATACATGATCTTACAAAGATTTACAAAGAAACCACACAATTAAGAGCCATGATCATCACTAATTACATGCATAACAACACAGACAATGAAAAACAAATTGTCCAGAAACCCTCTCCATTCCATTAAAGTGCTCTCCTTAAAAAAAATTGCGTTGAAAGAGAGCCCGAGGCAGACATTTACATATAGACAGATAAATTCAATATAAGCAAGAAAATTTTGAGGAATATACACAATCTATATGCGTAAAATTAATACCTAGCTGCAGCTACAAGTTTGGCACGGAGCTAGAAAAGGCCAAAAGGGTTTTTTTTTTAATCTGGCACAAATTTGAAGTGGGAATTGGTGATGGGGGAGTCGAATCACCATTATTATCAGGTGGGGATGCCATTGATTTGGGAGCCATTGATTTTCCCAAATCCGGTAGCTTCTCCGACAAGTTTCGGTAAGGTTTTCGGCTATGGCGATTCAGACGCCCAGACATCGTCTCGGAATATTATAAAATTGTTGTCTGGTACAAGAAAAAACCTGTCTTGGCGGGTGTTTTTTTTAGTTTCAGCGTTCAGAAACGAAGCTGACGTGTAAAGTGGTAATAAACAGACGCATTAGATTGCTTCAATGGTCGTCATTCTCTCTCCAAGATTGTCAGTCGTTGGAATTAAAAATAGCTTCTCACTTTCATATAGTGAACGCCTTCGGCGTAATTATTATATTAATATTATTAATAATAATATTTCCAAATTTTATTATTATATTATCAATACTATTTAATTTATTAAAAATGACAATAATATATATTATGATATATATAATATATATTATAATTATTATTTTAATTGATTATTATTATTATTTTTTGATTAATTGATTATTATTATTAATAACTATAATATTTTAATATTATCAATATATCATTAATAATATTTAATTAATTAAAATGTCAACATTGTTTAATCAGTATTAATAAATAATAATTCCAATTTTCTGATAAGGATATTAATTTAACGAAGGTAACACCATTACTAATCTTTTGATAGATACGAATCACGATAACAATTATAAGAATTTTAGAATATTGATAATGACTAGTGATGATTTGTTATATTAGCTTGTTTGTTTTAATAATAAGTTTAAATCTTTAATTAAAACTTATTTAATCTTATGTTGTCTTTATTTGCATTCTTATTAATATAATATTTTAATATTATTATTTATTAAATCCTTATTTGAAAGGGGACATCACAGTCCGCCCTTCCCCAAAATTGCTTGTCTTCAAGCAATTATATATTTTCGTCATTATGAATTGATAAAAGAGTTTGGGTAAGTAAGTTTCTCTCATCATCTATAGAATTGATCGCTGTAGATTATTTTGTAATGGTGCTAATTTATTTTGCCAAAACTTTAATTTCATGTTTCTCTTGTTGTTCTTCCTATTCTAGATCAATCCCTAGTAGAACTAAACATATTTGAAAATATGAATTATATGCATGAATATATGAAGACAGAGTAAGCGCACTTAACACACACAAAGTATACACTCCCTACATACATTGTTATATTCCTTTCTATCTGTTAAAATGATCCTTTATTTATCATTTACCCTACGGGATGACAAGGTCATGCTCTGATACCACTGTAATGTCCCTAGTTATTCTCCTTATATAATGTCCTGCAAAACCGACGTTAGTAAAATATTACACAATATTTATATGACTCTTAGTCTATTCTAAGTTAGTAAGGGGATTTGACCCTAGGAACTGCCTCTAGGTCGGGCTTCATAGAATTTCCGATTCTCGGCTTGAGGGATATAAGATCCACTCTAAGCAACCGGGCTATCAACATGTCTTCCCATAGAGCACTGCTCCTAAGATCTCTTGGAAATGATAGACGTTATCCAAGCCTACGCATATGCATTGGACTGGCTATCAGTATATATACTGCCTACGTGAGATTACAACAATCTCAAGACTAGCGAAACTATAACAATTTCCTCTAGCCCCCTCCAGATATAGGAATCCCATCTCTAATGAACATACAATTCATTATATATGGTATCCAATATTATCTTAGGAATCCCATCTCTAATGAATATACAATTCATTCTATATGGTATCCAATATTATTTTAGGAATCCCATCTCTAATGAATATATAATTCATTCTACATGGTATCCAATATTATAGATGCACAACATTAGTATAAAATCCACTTAAAGTTCATTCATAACAAATTCATATTTATACAAAAATGCATTAATTTAAGAATATATATATATATATATATATAATATACATATATACATAATTATATACATGATGGGATATATATTCACAAATTGCCTTTACAAATGAGTTTTATGCATATATATATATATATTATAAAAATGACGAATAAACAATTTCGTACCAGCAAGTTGATCCCTGTCGACTATCGCTGCTTGCTGTTAGTACTATTAATACTCTCGTCGTTTCCTTCCTTTTCTTCTTTTTTTCTATTTCCTTCCCTTAATATAAGTATGTGGGAGGGGGAGTCACGTCCCCTCCACCTAAGTTGTGCCCCTTAGGGGCTGCGACTTAGTCGCACCTCCTAAGGTGCGACTGTTATTGTTGCAACTTGTAAGACCGCCGCTCATTAATTATAATTTTTATTATTGTTATTATTTTTATATTAATATTATTAATAATAATATTTCCAAATTTTATTATTATATTATCAATAATATTTAATTTATTAAAAATGACAATAATATATATTATGATATATATATAATACATATTATAATTATTATTATTAATAACTATAATATTTTAATATTATTAATATATCATTAATAATATTTAATTAATTAAAATGTCAACATTGTTTAATCAGTATTAATAAATAATAATTCCAATTTTCTGATAAGGATATTAATTTAACAAAGGTAACAACATTACTAATCTTTTGGATTAAGAGCTTCCCTTGTAACAATTAATTCTCTCAAGTTTTAGACATGTCCGACGATGAGGGCTGCAGTGGCTTCCTCCCTTGTGCTACGGGCTGCGACGACTCTTCCTGTGTGGAATGCTACTTCCCTTGCGCACGTGGTAGCAACGACATCCCCTGTGCTGCGAGCTGTTGCGACTCCCTCTCCTGCGCGGAATGCTTCTTCCCCCCCACGTGTGGCCCTTCTAGCACATGTTGACCCTCCTATTCGTGTTGCCACCCTTACTCCTTCTGCAACAGGAGATCCTGTGCTGCGTACCTCGCCTGTGCAAACTCCTTCTGCTGAAGCGTTGTCTATTCCTGCGCCTGCTCTAGGGGAGTCTTTTGCTAAGATTGTTTCCAAGACTACAGTGGTGGAGAAGGGATCTAGGGTCTCTACTCCGGTTCTTGTGTGTGGCTCCCTCTCGGCCAGGCTCTCTTCATAGGCTGAAGGGGATTTGGAGAACAATACAAAGATTTTTAAAGCTCAGGGGATGATTTGCCGCTTTCGGGGTTTTTGGCCTAGCCTTCCCCTTTTCCATGATTGGGTCACCCGTAAATGGGAACCTTTGCTTTGAGGTATGGTTCACATCTTTCCTATGACAAAGATTTTTCATTGCTAAGTTTGATCGGGCTGAGGATAGAACAAAGATCCTATGTGATAATTTTTTTTGCTGGAAGGAAGATAAATATATGCTTATGATTAAACCCTGGCATCGGGACTTTAATCCTTCATCTGAAGTTTTCAATAAGGTCCCTATATGGGTTAGATTACCTAATCTCTCTCCTCACCTTTGGCATGATTCCATCCTTGAGGAGGTAGAGGAGGCCTTGGGGGATTTTTTGATGTTGGATCATGATTCCTTCAATATATATCATTCCACTTTTGCTCGTATTTTAGTAGATCTTGACATTTCGAAGGGTCTCCCAACTGAAATCAAAATAGAATCAACATTAGGATCCTGGATCCAACAACTTGACCATGAGGGTATTCCCTTCAGATGTCGCAAATGCTTTAAGACTGGCTACGTTTCTTCCTAATGTGGCCTGGAAGTTAAGAAAAAGAAATCTTCTCCCTCTTGGTGGAAGGGGGCTTCTACGCAACATTATACTGTTCAGAAAAGTTCCTCTCAGTCTGGTAAGAAGGTCAATTCTGTTATTCCTCTAGCTGCCCCTTTTGTGGTGGCTGCTGGTAATAACTCTGTTTCTGCTGGAACTGATTCTGCTCTTTCTCCGCTGGTTGCTGCTGCTGGTGGGTCTATTGGTGGGTCTGTTGTTGGTGCTGAACCTGTTCCTTTGCCGTTAGCTATTGTTGCTGGTGGGTTTGGGGATGCTGGCTTGGCTGGCGTGTTGGGCCCTACTAGTTCTGGCCCGGCAGCTCCTCTGACAGATAGATCTATGGCTGGGGTTATTGATGGCCCGATGCTCTATGTTTCGATGGAAGATTTTATTCCCCTGCTGGGAGTTGGGTCTTCAGCTGGGGATCTTTTGTGCTAGCAGGATGAGACTGCCAAGGTTGAAAATGGTTGGATTACTGCTAAAGGAGTTTTTTTTAAAAAGGTCTTCCTCTTCATTTGACATGACCCTTCGATCCCATAAGAAGGGGACGAAAGGATAGTTCTCATTCCTAACACAGTTGATCTCCAATGATTGACCTTTTGTAGCGTTTTGGGAAGTTTCTTTTGTGTTCTCGGTGGTGAGTGATCCTCTTAGGCTTTGGGTGATCTATTTTGGTTTGGGATCTATCACTGCTCTATCTTTAGATCCTACTGTGTACAGGGTTTCGGGGCTCCTTCAAAACCTGTTGTTACCTTAATAAAAAAAACATTACTAATATTTTGATAGATACGATAACAATTATAAGAATTTTAGAATATTGATAATGATTAGTGATGGTTTCTTATATCAGCTTGTTTTTTTTAATAATAAGTTTAAATATTTAATTAAAACTTATTTAATCTTATATCGTCTTTATTTGCATTCTTATTAATATAATTTTTTCATCTTATTATTTATTAAATCCTTATTTGAAAGGGGACATCACATGACATTGGGCGCTTCTCTCGAGACTGGAGGATTTTGAATTAAAGCATATTTACAGGGAGGGTAATGCTGTGGCGGATGCGCTGGCTGCCAAAGGTCTAAATTCCAACGGAAACATGTGTTGGAGAAGAATGGGGTCTCTCACAGCGCACACACAAGACCTCATTGGGAGGGAATGAAATTATCATCCCTAATCATGGAGTACAAATCCAAAGCTTTTTATTGGTCGGATAGGGCGACCATTAGGATTTCGGGAGGCTGCAAGATTTCAAATTTTAAAATTTGGAAAGGTGGCAGAATGAATAATAATAACTATGGCTTAAGAGAGGTCATTATCTTTGGATTTGATGGTTGTACGGGGAAGCTTAAGAGAAAAGATCGCATTGGGATTTGTGTTGGCTCTGTGGCAAGTGAAAAGACTGCCAACTTTTATGATTTCTTGCCCGAGAATTGTAATCAATATAATTTAAGGGCTTTTATTAATTTTTTAAAAGCTTTACATGTGAACAGTACGCTCACTTGCTTGAGCTGGAGTCTTTTCAAAATTAAGAAGGGTGGCATTATTTTATTGCTTTTTGCTATTGTTGGGGTGATTTTGAACTCTTGTAATGATTGTCTGAACTGAAGGAGATATTGGTCCGAGCTGTCCAGAGCTGGGTATTGGGTTGGGATGTCTGCGAATTTACAAGAAGAGGGGAAGAATTCAGACTCCAGTGCTGATATGGGGGGAGATATGGTTAGGGTGGAGCCGCCGAAGATTGAAGACAGTTTCCTTAAGAACTCGTGTGCTGTGATGTACCTTAAGGAGGGTGGGTTTTTCCCTTACATGGAAGCCATGGAGGGCAGTGACGAGATCATTTCCATGCAGCTGGTGGACACCTGGGAGGAGCAGAAGGTCACCATTAATGGCATCACCTTCGAGATCAATGAAGAGGTTATTGCTCAGGCCACGGGGTTCTCTTTGGAGGGACGAAAATGGAAGAAAGTGTCGAAAAGAAGGGATGACACAAGCGTGAATAGATTCTTCAAGAAGATGGAGAAGCCTGCCCGTTTTTGTGGGTGTTTCAAATGGGACCACCTACTGAAGCCATGGAATGAGGTATGTCTTATAATTATGAAGTATTTAACTTTGGAGGAAAGATTTGGGACCTGCTACAATTACCACTTTCCTCTGTTAAACCATATTCGGTATAATGATGAAATTTCGATCCCCTTCTTTTTGCTTCATTCTATGGAAGCTTCGGTGATGGATGCGAGGGCTAAGAGGGCTGAAAAAAAACTTTTGTATTCTGCATCAGGGTTTAATCCTCCGGCTGTATAATTTTCACCGGGCCCTTTGCCCTCCTAGATTTGTCTCCTTACACGAACCCACCCCTAACACTACTGATATCCCTAAGGAGATTGAGGTGATTCCTTCCCTCCGACCTCTTCCTCTAGGACCCCCACCTCCGCGGGAAAGAAAAGTAAAACCCTAGTCTCGACGTGAAAAATCGGGAGGAACAAATTACTATTGATGATTTGGCTGATGAAGATGATGACAGCCAACGAAGGTCACACAAAATTGCCAAAAACTCCTGGTTGAAGCAAAAAGCGGTTAGAAAAAGGTACATAATGGAGGAGGAAGAGGAAATAGAGTCTGGGGAGGATGAAGAAGCGAAAAAAGTGAAGAAGGAAGATAAAAACAAAAAACACCAGAGCAAAAAGGCCAAGGAGGAAGACAACTTGGGTATGGGTAAAGGCAAAAGTACCTCGACTTTGGCGGGAGGAGAAAGGAGCGTAGATTCTACCAATGTGTCGGTCAGCTTCAAATTAAACTCGGTGGATTTGTTTCTGAAAAAGGACTATGGGGTGGACAAGAAGGGTTCTCCACTTACTGCCACTTCACCGATTGGCTTGTGTGGGGAGAAAAATGGCCTAGAGGTTCATGAGGGCTGGGCTAAGGGGAAAGAAGAGGTCACGCCAGGTGCTTCAGAGATCAGAAAGGAGGACAAATTTGGGGAAATTGAACAGATGAGGGAGCACATATAGAAGCTGGAACGAAGGGTCAATGACCTGAGTACAACCTTTACGACGCTTGCGGACTTTGTTGTGAAAGTCATGCACTCGGCGGCCACGACTCTGCATTTTCTGCAACAGGTGAACCAAAAGGACTCAGAGACGGTGCAAGACGACGGGAAGCTGTTTCAGTTCCTAGTGGAGGACTAGTTTAAGTTGCTAATAAGCTCAGGGGGGAATAACCCCAAATGATTTTGTTTTGTTTCTTGTTTATAGTTTTAAAAAACTTCTCTTCGTGGCTGGCCCCTAAGGCCCTGGTTAAAACTTTATGTTGCTAGGATGGTTATTTTGCTACTTTTGCTGGTAGTTGGTTTACTTACAGTCTCTTGGTTAGACTGGGCCTCTTTAACATTTTCGGTAGGTTTATGCTTTTTGTTTACCACTAGATAACTACAATTTTAGCTTTAAAGGGTGGGATTTTAAATTTCTTTTTTGTGGGTTGGAATGGCTGGGATAGTTGGTTTTTGATGATTAAAAAGGGCATTGGTTGAGGGTGGGCTGTGACTGGTTTTGTGCTGTAAGTGGTTGCAAGCTTTTTGCTAGTTTTCATGTAATGGGTCAGCCCCCTTGCTTTGGCTCCTTTATTATCAAAAACAATTTCTCTTATCAAAAATATAAAAGGTGAACACAATAAATGGAGATTGTCAAAAAGTTTTAATGTTCAACTATTGGTCCCATTATGTTAGATATAAGTTGTATTTTACATAACGTGTTATTTTTATAACAACAATTTTTTTTTTGTGTTGAAGTATTGGTCCTTTTGTGTTGGATATAAAAGCTCGATATAACAAATATTTATGATTACTAGTAGGTATTTGTTCCATTTAAGTTGCATATATGTTATATTTTATATAGTAATACAATATTTTACTAATAACAAATGATATTTTTAAATTCAACCACTAGGGATTTTTAGATTAAGTTTTGGTCAAATCTTTAAAAAGTCATTTTTTAGACACATTTCATTAGGCGTGCTATTTTAACGAGTTGCGTGATGAGTCACACCTTCAAACCTTAGTTGTTGTAGGTAGTTAAGTGTCCATTTTACATTTCTAAAAAAACACGAAGGTCTTAAGATATTCCATGCAACGACTACATGTTGACGAAGTTCGCCCTCATGACTATTGGTCCCTCTCCCTTATTATATATTCTTAAAAATTAAAAATTTGTTCAATTCTTAAAACATTTTAATTACATTATTATAACGCCATCTTATATTATAATTTAATTTTATTATTTTCAGATAGGACACATTTTTTTTGTTGTTGGAAGTTCAAAACCTCTTTAGCGAAGTGCCAAAGACTTGAGGGGTATCCATTCTGCCAAAATATGCTTGGGGCACAATCCTGGCCTCATCCCTTATGATGTCGAAGCCTTTGCACTCAACAAAACTTGATCCTTGGTGGGCTCATTTGGAACCATTCAACTTCACTAGTAGACCAAGGGCCCATTGACTACACATTTATTATTCAATAATTATGGTATTAAAAAAATTATGTGTTCTTTTACTAATAAATGACCTTTACTTTATCTTTTCGGCTCCTGTTTTCTATTGATGGGTGAGTTGGCTCGTGAAATCTCTTCTATGATAATGAGAAATTCCCCTCCAATCCCCACTACCGGCTCCTATTTGTTTTATTTTGTCAAAATTTCAGAAAACACAAAAACAAATCAATCTTTAAATCTAGTCTACCCTAATCTACCGTAGCATCAATTATACTCTTTGAAGGTTCTTTTTTCACTATTTTCGAATTATAGATTTAGGTGATCTGTATTTGTCTAACCCCATGTCTCCATGCGACTGCTTAAGTGCAATTTCTACTTAATTTTAAGCAGTTGGAGTGTTCCCATAAAATTTTTTAATTCGAGGGAAAGGATAATTTGGAATCTTTCACTATATTAGTGGAGCAACTTAAAAATTGAAAACAAGCTTTGAAAAAAAGGGGGGCTAGAAATAAGCAACAACTGCTTATTGAGAAAAGTGACACATGCCTTGAGCATGTTTTTTCATCTCCATGTTTTTTCATCTCCTTTTTATTTGTCTACAATTTTGCCTTCAAATATCACTTGAAAGAAATATGACTAAGAATTTAATTTAAAAATATCATTTAAAAGGACTGCTTACATCGATGGGGCCACTAGCTCCACAAATTGTTTGTAGAAATAAGTTAAGCAACAACATGGGGACTTGCCCTAATTCGCTCGATCAAATACTTGTGTAATTTTTTTATGCCGCATCCGATGCGTTTTCTTGTCTTGGTTGGGGACGTGACATTAAACCGCGTGTTATATGGCATTACCGTTGTAATTAACTTTATTTTGTTGTCGGGGTTTAAGGTCTGCCGTTTTGCAACTGTTAAACTTTATGACAACCGTTAAACTTTTCAAGAGTAAGACATTGAATTCCATTGGGGCTTTTCTCACAATAAATAGCCTATCGGCCAATTAATTTACTAAAATAAACAAATAAACCAAGCACTAATTATAAAATAAATATACTAATATATTAATAATAGTATAATTTATATTAGTATTAACTCAGTAATAAGAATAATATAATATTATAATAATTTATTGAAATATTCTGAATGCTAGATTGTAGGAAGAACAATAACTCCATTTATGACGTTTAATGGTCCCATTGAAGACTTTTTAAAATTATTTTTTAAATGTGTTCAGTTATTTTTTTACCCTATACAAATTTATATTCTTTAAAAGATTTTTGTATCCTATATATATCTTTGAAAATATTATATAAAAATTGTTGATACATATCTTCAAATAATTTAGGGTTCAATTAGGATTATGTACACCTTCACCTACGATCTATTATTTTGATATCTCTATTGCACTCTTGATAATTGGTGTGTGATCTATTATTTTGATATCTCTATAGCTCTCTTGATAATTGGCGCGTGATCTATAATTTTCATGTCTAGCTATGTTGAGAATTCTTGTCTTTGATCATATATCATCTTACATTGCTATATCATATAATATTCTACTGTTGCTCTATTATCCACGTCACTTAGTTTATAAAGCATACATGTTCTATGCTTACCTTTTGATATCTAAAATTTTATTATTGATTCTTATTACCATTTCATTATATCTGTCCATATTTTATGATATGCCCATATTGAGTGTCATCATGTTATTCATTATTTGTCTTCTTTAACTATTATTGAACTACTATTTACATTAGAGGGATTGTCTTGTTATCTCCTTTTCTATTTAGTCATGTGAATATTCATGCCATTGCCCAGTCCTTATATGTTTGATGGAATCTTACCTAATGTGTGCTTGTGCACATTGATGCTAAATTGACACCATATAATTTTACTTATATTCTTGTGTGGGTGTTTTTGGCCATTGAGGGGTGCATCACTAATACTTTGCCTATATTAGGGGTAACACTATTCTTCATTGATTTTTTTTATAGGCAAAACACAGTTGTGGGGCTACACCCATATTATATTATATATTAAAAAGTTAAGAATTACATTGTTTACTATAAGAACAATGTGGTAGAGGATCTACAGGATACTTCCATTGCTTGGAAGCCAAATGACCCCCAACCAGCATCCCTTCCTCTGCAATCTCCAATTTTAGGCTTTCAAAAGTCTTTTGCTAACAATTCCACTCCCGATTGTGGCGGGGTAAAAAAGAAAGGCAAAGGCAGAAAATCTTTGGCTACATTAAGATCGGAGGATGGGGAAGATCATGACAAACCAAAAATCACAGCATACTTAAATGTTGGGAAGGGGAAGTTCCTTCCCAAGTCACAATGAAGGTCTTATCATGGAATGTTAGGGGTCTAAATTCCCCTAACAAGCAGCGCATAGTTAAACGCTGCATATTGTCAGCCAAAGCAGATATGGTGCTTTTACAGGAAACAAAAATGAGCATGGGCCAACTATCCATCTTTACCAAAACCCTGGGTTATTGGTCTACAGACGGTTTTGATGCAGTTGGATCCTCGGGAGGAATTGCTATTCTATGGAACCCAAGACATCTTGTTTGTTCAAATTGGGAAAAGAACTCCAACTGGATAGGTGCTGAAATCAGTAGCTTAGTGTCCAATTCAAAATTTCATATTATAAATGTGTATGGCCCAAATCTCAGCAGAAGGAAATTGGAAGTTCGGGCAGAGATAAGTAGATGTTTTCTTGCTCATGCAAACGGAAACATTCTTTTAGGGGGAGACTTCAATGCTATTGTTCATTCCTTAGAAAAACTTGGGGGCTCACAAAAAGAGTCACAATCTCAAACAAATTTTAAAGATTGGCTACAATCTGAAAATTTGTTGGAAATAGAACCGGATAATGACAAGTTCACATGGACAAACAAGAGGCTAGGGTCTAACAACATTTCAGAAAAATTAGACAGATTCTTTTTCAAAGGGGATCTCACTCTTTTTTCATTTGATTTCAAAGTTTCCATCTCCCCAACCTCAGGTTCGGGAAATCATTGGGGAGGATAAACCCCAGCAGTGCCCATTCAAATTCGAAAATAAATGGATTAAGGATGCAAATTTCTTGAATTTAGTATCAGATTGGTGGTCGGAATGCAAGATGAAATGGTCAAAACTATTTTGCTTTGTGTCTAAACTTAAGTTTATTAAACAAAATTTGCTTATTTGGAACAAAACTCATTTCAATAACATCTTCTTCTCGAAGGCTGAGGTGGAGCAGAAACTTAAGGATTTGAATGAAATCATTATGCAGCAAGGTATGAATAAGGATAGATATGATTTGGAAAAAGAGCTATTAAGAGATCAAGATGAAATTTTGGCAGAGGAAACATTTTGGAAGCAAAAATCTAGAGAAAATTGGCTGGAGGGAGACAAAAACACAAAATTTTTCCATAGCAGTACAAAAAAGCTCAGAAGTGTCAACATGATCCATCAAATTTACAATGGGGGAGGGGCTCTTCTTCAAGACCAAAAAGAGATCCAAAAAGAAATAGTCAATTTCTATACTAAGTTGTTAAACGACTCTGAGATCTCACACCTCAATGCTCAGGATGATTTATTGGTGGACATCCCAAAGATAATCTCCAACGAGGATAACTCACTGCTTCTAGCTAAATTCTCAGAGAAGGAAATTCTGGAAACTCTCTCACACATGGCTTCGGACAAAGCTCCAGGATCAGATGGATTCCCACCCAACTTCTTCTTGCATTGTTGGCATATTTTTGGAAAGGAACTCACAGATGCTTTGGAGGCATCACGCTCTTCAGGTAGATTTCTAACTGAAATCAATAATACTTTCATTGCTCTAATTTCCAAGAAAGACCAAGCTAAATGTATGGATGAATTTAGACGAATAGCTCTTTGTAACACTATATATAAAATATTTTCTAAAGCTTTAGCCAATAGATTAAAACCGGTCTTGGGCAAGATTATTGGGGAGGAACAAACCGGTTTTGTTCCTGGGAGATCAATCCTTGATGGCATCATTATAGCGCAAGAAGCCATTCATTCAATTCAATGTAATAAGCATCCTAGCATGATTATCAAACTGGACATCAAAAAGGCCTATGACAAGGTGGATTGAAGGTTTTTAGCAAAATGCATGGAGAAATTTGACTTTTCTAGAGCATGGATAAATCTAATATATTACTGCATTTCAACCCTAAAATTTTTCGATTCTTATAAATGGAACTCCTTATGGCTTCTTTGAAGGATCTAATGGCATTAGACAAGGAGATCCCCTATCTCCCTTTTTATTTATCATCATGGCAGAAGCTTTAGGATGTAGGTTCATTAGTCTTTCGAATCAAGAGTTTATTCAGGGTGTGGAAATCACCTCTTCAGTCAAGGCTATCACGCACCAACAATTTGCAGACAATATTCTTCTTTTTGAGAAAGGCAACATTAGGGAGGCTTTATCTATTAAAAATGTCCTTGATTCTTATGCTTAGCTTTAGGGAAAGTGGCAAACAAAGATAAGTCTTTAATCTTCTTCTTTCAAACCAAAAAGAAAATTCAGCAGTAGATAGAAAAGGTGTTGAATTTTAAGATCGGTTCCCTCCCATGCTCTGTAATGACCCTGCTCAAGTCTGACCTCAAAATGCTGATTGAAAGCTCAAGGAATTTTGTTAATCAATTCACATGCAAACTTCTGACTTGCTGGTCTGAGTTATCAGACTGATTGTATGCTTGATAAATGTTGAAAGGAGACTTCAAATGATTACAATTCAACACTTTAATGTCTAAACTATCATCTAGAT
>MU226476.1:273098-289979 GCA_018584345.1 Thuja plicata
GAAATGAGCCAACCAAGCAACTGGGTAACTGCCTCACGGTCCTCTTATCAAGTCCCATTAGCCTACAAGGATTAGGAATAGGCTAATTCCTTTGAACTCCATTGCTCACGAAAAAGGGGACATTACATGCTCTTACCTTGGCATCCCAATTGACAAAGCTCTAAGATCAGATTCGGCCTGGAAACCAATTGGTGAAAGGATGGATAGGAAAATGGACTCTTGGAAATCTAAATGGCTTTCGTGGGCTGGTAGGGTGGTGTTGATTAAAGCAACTCAGGCAACAATTCTCATATATTTATTATCTTGCCTTTCACTTCCTACGGGTTGTTATATGGATATGGTCAAAAAACTCCGAAAATTTGTTTGGCAAGGAACTGATACCAAAAGGAAATTCGCCCTCATCTCTTGGGATAAGATCAAACCAATTGAGGCTGGTGGTACAGGGATAAAAAACCAGCGATGGCAAAACCAAGCTCCCGGAGCAAAACTCTATTGGAAAATTCTCAAGGAAAAGAATCTCAAATGGGTGAGAATCATCAGAGTTAAATACTTTCATCTCACAGAAGATGAAGAGGTGGTAAGAACTGAACACCTCCCCAGAAGGTCTAGAATTTGGAATTTCATATTCAAATCAAGAGATATCATAAAGGACAACATCACTTGGAACATCAAGGATGGCTCTATAGCAAGATTCTGGGAAGATTCATGTGGGGCCTCCCTAGCATTAATCATTTGTTGGGTCAAAACAACATCAACAAAATTTGCACCGAAAATTGGGGCCCTTTGGTAAGAGACTACATTATTCTTGGCAACCACGTAGATGGATCATGGCAATGGAGGCAATTTGAATAGCTTCAAATTGATCTTGTGGAACTCCAGCAACTCAGAAAACTACTTAAAGACAGATTCTTCTTGATCAAACAGTGTCTTGATGAATGCATTTGGAATGGCTCTAAAACAGGGGAGTAAAAAGGTAAAAGATGGCGACAAAATTCTTTCGGGTACTTCCTCCCAGAACCAATCCCAATTCTTCAAGCAGCTATGCTGGAATAAAATTTGTCTCCCCAAAGCAAGCCTATTCTCTTGGGCAGCGATTCAAGGCAAAATCCTAACTGCTAATTGGTTTTCGAGAATGGGTTATTGTGGTCCTTCTAGATGTCTCTTTGTTACAACAACAAAGAAGACACCAATCATCTGTTGCTTACTTGTCCCTTTGCATTTCAATGTTGGCAATGGCTTTGTGCAAAATTAGGATGGTCCTCAATTCTTCCAAATGATATTCTATCCCTTTATACCTCTTGGCCGCAACTCTTCAAAGATAGCTTATGCGGTAATCTATGGATCATATCTCCCTCCATTTTTAATTTGGGAATTATGGAAAGAAAGAAACAAAAGAATCTTTCAAGATAGATCACTAGATAAACTTTCAATTTTGAACCGAATGGAAGCTTCTTGGTGGAGGTTATGAACGCCCGCATCCAAACTCAGAGTGCACAACATAAGTACTATACCAGTTGGGATGACAAGATGATAAAAAATTGGTTTGGACTAAAAACACCCCCCTCAATTGGCAAATGAGTGAAAGCAAATGCCAATCTCAGAGCAAATTGCACTTGGTCACCTCCTTCATAAGGATGGTTTAAATTGAACTTTGATGGAGCCTCCAAAGGTAATCCTGGACCTTCAGGCACGAGCTGCATTATTCACTCCAGTGAGGGTACACTCAGCCAAATTAGCAAGACCTCTGGAAATCGACACAAGCAATATGGCGGAGTTCAAAGCACTGTTATTTGGGTTGTCTCTAGCAATTGAATTGGGTTTGAAGAATCTGGAAATTGAAGGGGATTCCTTGGTAACAATCAGTGCAGCAAGAATTGGACACACACCAAATTGGAAATTGCAAGCGACTTTGGAAGTCATTTTAAACTTAATGGAAAAATTTGAATCTACAATGGCTAACCATATATACCGCGACGGAAACCACCTGGCGGATGTACTAGCTAACAAAGCTGCAATGGGTGAATATCTAAAGGACATTGGACAGGCATGCCACGTCAAATAGCATCACTCCCAAATGGTCACCTGGTAACAGATCCTGATAGGAAGGAATCAGTCACCTCATGTCTTGTCAACATTAATGTTGATCGCCTCCTCTGCGAAATATGGTTGTTGGTGTGACGAAGGAGTACTTTGATGAGACAACTGGTTTGCTTAAGCTATGGATAGGTCACCTTGGAGGCTTTACACTTTCTCCCTCAGTCACATCACATTAAATATGCGTAGGTTGGGTAGATCTTTTTCTACACTCCATTGCTTCTGTCAGAAAAGATTATTGTACTTAGGCTTTGCAAAGGTCTTTATGTTATCTCCTTTTATAGCGAAATTGATAACTTCCTTCTTGGAAAGAATGTTGACTTATTTACGGAGATGTTTTTTAGCTAACTCTAAAATTGGAAATTGCTAATCTAGCGGATTTTCTTGAGATATGCCATAGGATCAGGGTGGTACGCAAGAAAATTGTAGACGGTTATGTGATGGATTACTCCAAGTGGGTAGTTTATGCATGCAGGTTGGCGCGTATACACGAGACAGATTTTAGTCTCTGTTTTGCTTAATTTTGCTTGGAGTTTAACATAACAGGTTTCTTTTCCAGAGCAGAGAACCACTTTGGCTTCCCCTATCAAAACTTAGTTCTGAACTAGAGCAGATGGCCTTCGACACCCCCATTACCACTAATCAGATCATGGAAGTTTGTAACTTCCAGCACCGTCTGGTGATTCATGCGGTGAGGAAGGTACTTGGGTTCAACTTTCTTAGTACTAACCATAGATTCAGAGTATATTCAGACATTTGTGCTGGTTTTCTGGCTAGCATCTTGGTAGCAGGCTCATCCAAAATTCTGGCAGAAGAGATCTGCAGCCGTCTGTTTTCAGAGAAATATTTGGTGGGTCTTCATAATGCAATTATCAACATTGATGCTAACCTCACCACCCTGCTGCCTTGGGATCTCGCCACGGTCATGAGCGTCGGACAACTGTTTTTTGGTTTTGGGTCGGGTCCAAGATGAAATATATATGGTGGGCCTCCCAGACGCCTCTTTGTTTTGTGGGGATGGGAATGGGAGGACCATCAATTGTGCAGGAGCATGATGAGAAGAGGATTACAATTCCTCACTAAATTCCTTGGAATCGAGGATGGCTTAAACCTTCCTTATGGGGACAACTTAGATGAAGCCATTACTTGGGTATACAGGTACAAATACGAAGAGAAACTGGATGGTTTGGGCAGCCCAGACTCCTCAGATAATGAGGAAGAAGAAGGAATGGAGGTGGAGGAAGCGGAAGAGGAAGAGGCAGAGGAAGATGAAGAAGAGGAAGAGGCGAGGGATGCAGACGAAGAGGATGAAGAAGAGGATCCAGCGGAGGATATTGCTGAGGAGGATCAAGATGATGAAAGTGCCTCCCCTATCATGGGTGGAAGCCCAAAATCAAACTCTGTTGTCAGCTCAGAGAATGATACTACGTTGGCATCAGATTGATGTCAAAAGATAAGAAATTTGGGGGCTTTCCTGTGAATTTTTTTGGTGTTTACTCTTTAGTTCAGTTTTCATGGATTTTGATCTGTTTAAAACTTATAACTACTTTCGGTTGAGCCTTAGGTGCTCGTTTTTATAGTTCACAATCCTCCTGGTAGGATTGGGCTATGAACTTGCAAATCCCATTACTCTGTGTTGTTTTATATATTTTATAAATATACTTATCTCGGCTTCAGCCCCTTAAGGATAAAAAAAAAAAAGAAAAAAGGGTGAAATATCTTCAAACACCCCATATGTATCCTGCAATTACTTTTACGCCCAACCCTGCTACTATATTTGCTTACAACACTAACATATTATCTGCATGATGAAGTGGCACAACTCTCCCTTCGGTCCCTAGACCCTGTCACATCGATATACAAAAAAACTAATGTTACCCATTATATGTTTCCTTGATTAGTGTTAATTGCTGAGCTCCTGAATACAAAATGGAACATATGAAACCTCGTACAAGCTCCTTACTTCCAAATGGAGCATTACTATTAATCTATACTAAAACTCCACTCCACCCATGAAACAGAGACAAACCATTTTTTCTGGCATTTGCGAGAATCCAAAAGGGCTTTGTACTCACATTCATGTCCACTGACTACATGACCCTCCAAATCCTCACAAGAATCTCCTCATCCAACATTCGCTTTCCGCTCCTTTCTCAGGGACCGCCTCCTCCTCACTGTCCAACTCCATCTCTGAGCCCTCCTTGTCGAACCCCATGAGTCCCTCATCTCAAATATATTTTTGCAGCCAACTGTCCCATTCTTACTATTTGAACCCCAACATCAGCTTCAGGAAAGAAACACTGCAACCAGCCATCCTCCTCAAGTGTTCAGAATGATCTTCGAATCTGGGTAAGTAGGGGACTTACCAAGTAAGCTGCTGTACAAAACTGGGAGTGATTTGAAATTTCCACGTAGGTTTTTGAGAAATGCAAAATTAGAGTGCTCAACTACTGAATCCTCTCCCTATGCATTTATTCCCTGTAATTATTTTTATAAAATTGTAGGGGGAGGCAAAAGGCAAAGCCTATAAAATTATATTAAGAATAGAAAAGATAAGATTACATAGAAAAGAAGAGGAATGTGGGGAAAGAAACCCACAAATAGACCTAGAGAAACCTGTCCAAGATCAAGATTTACAGCTTAAAAACGGTGTTATCATTGACAACACCAACCCTGAACTAAAGACAGATAGCCCTAACATCAAGAAAAAACAATTTGAAATGTAAACATTGCATTTCAACAGCACCACTCAAGTCCTCAAGCAATCCTAGGAAGCATACAACTGTCTTTCTAATACTTTGAACAAAAATGCTTCTGGCAGTGCAATGCACTACTTGAAATGACTCCGAGAGTCTCCAATTCATATACATTATGCACACTGACCAAAAGCATTTCGAGGTGATCTATTTCAGGTACTCAAAACAACCAAAAATCAGTGATCCTGAACATGCCTTTTATCACTACTTAATTGAAACATCTTCATGAATAAATATGAGAACTTTCTCTGAACTCTGAAATGATATGGGAACCAACTACAGACCTCAAAAAATCCCACCTCTGTACTGATCCATTACACAACACCAAACGACCACATAAATTGACAAGCACTGGTTCTCAACATTTTTATTTCATTGACTAGTCGCTGAGTAGCACAATTTATGTAGACAATCCTATTGAAGAACACTGCAATCAAAACACCTATCTTGATCCACTATCATCAGTAATATCACTGCAACTTTTAGCATAGTACAGCAACATTGAAGAACACTGATATGAACGATCTGATAACTCTGACCACCTGTTCATAGAGCTAAATGAAAAAATCTTAGAATGACGCTGCCCATAAAGCACATAACATCGAACCTCCATCCTAACTGAATTGACAAAGCATGCTGTGCACAAATTGTCACTGTGAACTTATATTTTAAGCAATGTTCCATTGGGCATGAAAAAAACTATGTCCCACAAATCTGAGAACACTAAATTTGAAAGGGATAAATCACAGCACTAGGAGTTTTAGCAAAGGCGATGACCAAAGCAAGATTATAGCAATGGTGTTTATTTTTTAATATTTTTTGTTTGATTAGAATTTATATTAAAATTATTTATTTTATCTGACATTAATAAATATTTTTTATTTGAAGAGTAACTTCTCAAAATATAAATTGATCTATTTCAAAAATGTAAAATTTTCCTCTAAATTCATAAAATATTTTATTTTTTTAAAATATAAATTATAATATAAATATAAAGTAGTTTAAGTATTTTTAAATTTATTTATCTATATTCTTAAAGTATATATTTTTTAAACATAAGCTATATTACAATATAAACTATTTTATGTATTTTAAATGTAAGAGTTGTTGAATATCATTTCTAATAAACTAGGTTTATTTTAAATGATTTACATTATTTTGAATAGATTGTCTTATAAATAATTTTAATTTTTTTTTTTATTCAAACAAATAAACTCTATTTTTAGCGAAGTAAACAAATTTAATTATTTAAAATGTATAGAAATAATTTTTTATAGGTTTATAAAAAGTTGAATCCAATGCAGCTTCGAAGCACGACTGGTAAAGAAAGTGGTGACTGATCTAATTAAGACATTAGGCAGAGTGCCGTTACAAGTTGCTGAACATCCAGTGGGATTGAACAGCATCAAGAATCTTCTCATTGACAAATTAAATCTCAATTCAGTGAATAAAGTTGCTAAAGTTGGAATATGTGGTCTCGGTGGTATTGGCAAGACCACAGTTGCCAAGGCCGTGTATAATGAAATTTATACAGAATTTGAAGCTGCTTCCTTTGTAGCTAATGTCCGTGCCACTGCTGCAGACACCACAGGCCTTCCAAATTTGCAGAAGCAGATTCTTAAGGATTTTACCAAAAATGATGTAACTGTGAACAATGTTTATCAGGGCATATCTTTGTTCAAGGATCGTTTGAGAGGAGAACATGTGCTGCTGATTTTGGATGACGTGGATTCCGTTGAACAGCTGAATGCTTTGGTTGGGGATTGGTTAGCCCCTGGCAGCAAAATTATTATTACTTCCAGAGACGTACACATTCTCAATAGTGCTCATGTGCCATCTGAATGTATCCACGAGATGAGTGGGTTGGAGATAAATGAGAGTCTCCAGTTATTTAGTTGGCACGCTTTTCTCAGATCATCTCCAACTCCCAGTTACGAAGATCTGTCCACAAAAATAGTGGAAGCTTGTAAGGGGCATCCTCTTTCACTAGAAGTGATTGGATCCTTTTTGCATGATAAGCTAAATAACAAAGGTTGCTGGACAGAAGCACTTCAAAACATCATCCTCCATCCAGAAATTCACGACAGACTCTACATCAGTTATAATGCTCTTACTGATACTGAAAAGGAAATATTTGTTGACATCGCTTGTTTCTTCATTGGAGAACACAAAATATTACCTATTGTCTTCTGGAAATCCTTGTACACTAATGTAGAGACTGCTGTATGTAATCTCTCAATGAAGTTGCTAATAAAGATTGATGATGAAGGTGCATTTGACATGCATGACCATTTACGAGACTTGGGGCGAACCATTACAGAAAAAGAAAAGCAAGGTACCAGACTATGGAAGGCTTCCCATTTAAGCTCTCTATCCAACAACATAAATTTTTCTCACCTTCGGCTCAATGGAGGTAATCTAAAGAGGCATGAATTGTTGTACAGATTGGATATTCGCTACCTTCATTTGCAGAATGTGCACATTGAAGACTTGCGAGCCATGTTTCCTCCAAATTTGATATGGTTAAGGATGGAAAATTGCTCCTTTGCAAAAAAAAAGATCCTCACAGCAATAAGGAATTCGTATAGAGCACTAAGGAAGAAAGATCACTCCAGCTCTGTGGGCAACGTTAAGCAATTGAAGATTATGCAATTAACATACAGCACCATCCGTTCTATGCCTCCGCTATTTTCACTTCCTAATGTACAACAAATGCAGTACTTTGACCTGACAGAGTGTACAAGACTAAATAGCCTCCCTCAAAGCATTCGCAACTTGTCAGAGTTGAAGCATTTGTGTTTGAGAATGTGCGAGGATTTAAATAAGCTCCCTGATAGCATTGGAAACCTGTCACAGCTGCAGTTCTTGAACTTGGAATGGTGTTATCGGTTAGAGACGCTCCCTGATAGCATTGGAAACCTGTCACAGCTGCAGCACTTGAACATGGAAGGGTGTGAACGGTTAAAGAAGCTCCTTGATAGCATTGGAACCCTGTCACAGATGCAACACTTGAACTTAAGAGGTTGTTATCGGTTAGAGGAGCTCCCTGATAGCATTGGAAACCTGTCACAGCTGCAGCACTTGAACTTAAGAGGGTGTTATCGGTTAGAGGAGCTCCCTTATAGCATTGGAAACTTGTCACAGCTGCAACACTTAAACTTGGAAAGGTGTGAACGGTTAAAGGAGCTCCCTGGTAGCATTGGAAACTTGTCACAGCTGCAACACTTAAACTTGGAAAGGTGTGAACGGTTAAAGGAGCTCCCTGGTAGCATTGGAAACCTGTCACAGCTGCAACACTTGAACTTAAGAGGGTGTTATCGGTTAGAGGAGCTCCCTTATAGCATTGGAAACCTGTCACAGATGCAACACTTGAATTTAGGAGGGTGTTATCGGTTAAAGGAGCTATCTGATAGCATTCGAAACTTGTCACAGCTGCAAAACTTGAACTTAAGAGGGTGTTATCGGTTAGAGGAGCTCCCTGATAGCATTGGAAACTTGTCACAGCTGCAGCACTTGAACTTGGAATTGTGTTATCGGTTAGAAGAGCTCCCTGATAGCATTGGAAACCTGTCACAACTGCAACACTTGAACTTGGAAGGGTGTTTATGGCTAGAGGAGCTCCCTGATAGCATTGGAAACCTGTTACGGCTTCAACACTTGAACTTGGAACGCTGTGAATGGTTAGAAGAGCTCCCTGATAGCATTGGAAACCTGTCACAGCTGCAGCGTTTGGACTTAAAAGGCTGTGTAAACTTAAAAAACCTTCCTGCTAGCATTGCCAACCTCTCAGCTACATGTATACAACATTAAGACAAACAAATGACAAAGTCGAGACATTCTTAATCCTTCTATTTAATTTTTTCTACCTGTACAAATACATGTTAATTAAAATACATTCTAAATAAAGTTGAGATATAATATATTCTATCTCAACTTTAATTGCGATAGAATATTATTTTTAAGTCGAGAAATTAAAAAACCTGCCCCATAGCATGCCAATTTAATTTACGAACACAAAAGAATGCGTTCTTTGTAAGAATTACAATTTATTAACACTATGATTTATGACATTTTTTTATTACTTCTTAACTTTGAAGAATAGGTAGGAGTTTTTTTTTTAATAAATTTATTCTAATAAAATATGGAGGAAATTTTAAATTAAAAATAATTATATTTATGTTA
The DNA here is from genome assembly GCA_018584345.1 of Thuja plicata. Lineage (NCBI taxonomy): Eukaryota > Viridiplantae > Streptophyta > Pinopsida > Cupressales > Cupressaceae > Thuja > Thuja plicata. The sequence goes on from MU226476.1 coordinate 282,131, forward strand.
TAAATTATTTATTTCAAAATTGTGTTTTAAATATTTTAAAAAATAAAAAATTTAATTTGGCTTAATAATGTGATTTATGACAATATTTTTATGACTTTTCAAGTTTGGAGAATAGGAATTATATTAGTTATATTAATTTTACAATTTGTTGTAAAATTTTTGAATTTGTTAAATTTTAATTGAAATTTTGTTTGACTTAATCTTTTTTAAATGAATATTGTGTATTGTGTTATATTATGGTGACTGATCCGGAAAGTGATTTACCTTTTTTGAGCTTATTCTCGGCCAATTTCTTGACCGACATGTTCTAACCCTAAAGTGGCATAAATTTTGTATAAATTGGCTTAGGGTTAGGGTTTCATGATTATGTTGTATGTTTTACGGCGGTATTGAGCTGTAAGGGATTTGCGCATTGCGATCTGATTGTAATCACGGGATAAGAATAATATTGGACTTTGCTGTTTGGTGGACGTAGCCCAGGCTTTGGGTGAACCGCGTTAAATCTTTGTGTCTTGTGTTCTCTTATGGTTTGATTTATTATTCTCTAATATATGTTATATTTGAGCTATGATTTCTGGTTTTGATTGTGTATATTTTTAAGCATCAACGTTTCGGATCACACTCCGTGATCCATCATCACTTAAAAATATACACAATCAGAACACCCTGATGATGGATCACGGAGTGTGATCCGAAACGTTGATGCTTAAAAATATACACAATCAAAACCATAAATCATAACTCAAATTCAATGGATTATGGAAATCTGATCGATTTAATATGTTATATTTTTGCATGTAATTGTTATTTCTGCCTTGTTAATCCTAACATATTGATTACTTTTCTTTTAGAGTATATTTTTAATTTTATTTAGAATTTTTGACAATTTCAAAAAGTCATTGATATCTAAGAGTTTGACCTAGATTTAACATGATAGATCTATTGTGATATTGCTATCACAATATCACAATTTGACTTGCTGTGGAAAATATATCCTACTTATCATATATTACAACATTTTCTTGAACATCACCTAACTTTTTACTTATCGGTGAGTGATTCAAATTTCTAATTAACTGCCATTGTTTTAGACCTTAAATTTTGATCATTTATTCCAATTCATTATATATTATTATTAGCATAGGTTGTTGTGAGTTTAATTTTGTTAGTCTGGATATTTAATCTAGTTTTCCTTTTTAATTGAAGGCTATTGATATCGCTTTCTTGGTATTGTAGAAGACTAAAAACTCTGAGATACTCACATCCAATATGTGAACCATGTTCTTTGTGAAATAATTCATGACTTGAACCACTTTCCATGGTCCTAGTGGCACTCACATATATGGCAATATAGCTAGAAAAGTTGTGGGGATCTTAGTATTCACTCTAAATTTATTATTTGCTGTTATGAAATCTCTTCCCGAATGCTTAAAATTATACGAACCAGCAGATATTGTTAATACATTTGATTATAAACAAAATTTCTTAAATTATTGTGAAAGTTTTTCCCAAAATGCCTCAAACAAATATAGTCTCTTGGCATGCCATGATTAAAAAATAATGTCAGGAATTGTTCAACCATTGCATTAAAAAAATCATCCCATATATAATATAGTCATTATATTTTAAAAATTGTGCCATATACAATATAGGTATGCCGTGTTTGTAGCCACTCTCTTACTAATACACTATTGCTATTCATTTCATTTTATTAAAAGACAGAACTAAGAATTTTTTAAACCGTAATAAAACTATTGAAAGCATGTGAATTATTAAAGATCTGTATTGGATCGGGATGTGTTAACTCTCTGGTACAATTATAAATAATAGATGACTAGGACTCCTGGTCACAGTACACAACATTAGACTAATATACATATACAAAGAAAGTGGGTTAGGATTGTATATAGATTAATTTAAATTTTTTATTTCATCATTTGGATGTGAATATTTAATTATTCAACAGTTCTGAAATGGATTTGAATGGGCTCTACACATATACAAATTTGAGTTCAATTTACATTATTTTAATTATATGAAATTATAATTGTCAAAGGCCTAATTATATGGAATTATAATTGCCCTAGGTCTAATTATAATTATTGTTTGTCTCTTCTAAAGTTTCCACTCCCTTCAAAATTTAAAATGTTTACATTTAGGCTTGGAATTTGATGGTCATAATGACCCTTTTTTCACTTTTGGATGGTATATGACAACTTGAAAATTTATAAAACCTTAAATATGACACTTTAAATTATTAATGGATCATAAAAGTTTATTAAAAGGTTATATAATGCCTTATTTTCTAGAATAAAAATTAATAATACATTAATGAATAAATAGAAATAATAATATAATATAATCTATTATTATTATTTTTTTATAGATAATGAGCCATAGTTCATATATTATATTAACTTATAAAAGGATTATAATCCTAGTTCAGGTGAGCACCGGTAGGTAAGAACTAGGAAGAAAACGTTCGGTCTTTCTCATATAAAGTTTATAAGAGATTACAATAAATTAACATATGACCAACTTGTTTGACATTTGGGACCAGTTAATGATACATAGATTTGATGCTGATAAAACCAAATAAGGATTGTTAGACTATCATGTCATCAACTCCTCTGATTTAATTAAGCTTTTTGTCCAAATCTATTTGAGAATTTGCGTTCTGCCCAAAAATTACCATCTGGGATCCTGATCAGATATAACTAAATAAATTGTGCCTACACTTTGCTAAAAATACCAACCAATATTTCTGAAATGAGTTGTATAATATTGCCCATATGGATATTGATTTCATTAGGTGCAGCACCAAGTTTCCCTTAATGTTGATCACTATATAATCATCCCCTTAGAGATAAGATGACATCATATTAACGTTTTAACCACACCTACTCCTACCATATTGAATTCTACTATCAGCTATACATGTAGGAACATCAATAATCACGATAAAATCATAGATATATTATCATCTAATATATCCAAGGTCTGCATATCAAAAAATATAACTTAAATCACATTTTATGAAGTGCAGGTAATATGAAATATTTTAACCTTATAATCATACTTGTCCTAATCTTGCTGAGGCATACTATCAACGAAAGTTTTTAGAAACAAAAGGATTCACAAGGAAGTCATAGGACTGTTACCTTTAATTTGTGGATACTATACTACTTGAGACAATAATTCTTTTTAATATTATAGATCGTTTACAAATATCAGCTCCTTTCGAGCAAACACACTAGAAACTATAAGCCAACTAAGAAGACTAAGAGTCACACAAGATGTCCCTATGGATATTTGAACTCGGGTCTCCACAATGAAAACCCAAAGGTGTAACTAATTGAGCTCAACCCCTTGGACAACTTGAGACAATATTGAAAAAGATCCTTTGCTTTAATAAAATATGAATGTAGACTGAAACCATGATTACTCTATTCAATCCACAAGAATTAGAGTAGTCCAAGAGAGATTGACACCCACATATCCTTACTCAAAGATTAGCTCAATAATTAGGCTCTATACTACATCTGTATCTTAATAAAGAAGAACTACATATATAAATGCATATATGTAGATATATATTCAATGCATTATGTTATATACATATATCAATGTGCATTTATACTATATCTACTATTGAGGAACTATATATATATATATATATATATATATATATATATACTTTTATCAACTTAAAAGTTTCATTGTAACTGAATACATCTTTGCATTTTTGAGTTTCCCAAAATTGCCCACCCTGAAAAATCTATTTATTTGTTGTTTTAGAACTACATTCAAAATACCTTATTCCATTACCTTATTATACCAAAGTCTCTTCATTTACCCTTTTTATCCACACTTGATCCCTACAAAATTTTTGGCTATACAAGACCCCTTTGTTTATGCTAGTCAAATTGTTCTCAATCTACCTGTTAAGATTTTCCAAAGTTTCCTTCAGACTGTATAAAATCAACCTCTATAATAATCAGAACAAATAAAAAGTTGTTATCATTTCCCAACCGAAATCAATATATTATTCAATTTTCCCTATAGACTGCACAAAGCATATTGACATTCTCATACGTCCATGTTCTGCGGGGCCATTTCTTAAACCAGATTATAAATAACAAAGAAATCCAAGCCTTATTGAGATATAAATGAAGCCAAAAGTCTTGACATATCTTGTTCAAACCATGGAAAAGAGAGCTTTCCAGTGGGATACTACCCTAACTTTCCCTTTTCCTTCATTTCAACTTAGATACCAATTCTTTATTCTGCTTCAATATCTTAGTAAAGATGGATTTCTTTGCTAGCTTCTAGTTTCTTTTATTTTTTAAAATAACACAATTTTCCATGAGTAACATCTCAGATATTCTACATATACTTTCATGGATTGTACTAATTCCACATATTCTTGCCCAAAAATGGAGAAGGATTCATAATAGAATTCTGCCAGTTAATTCCTTTATCATATACAAATTTTCTAAAACTATTTGTTTCATTCCTTTCAAAGATGATGGCTTTATCATCTTTCATATCACATGAAATGCTAAATTAGGGTAGGAAAATAACAATTCATGCAACCATCTATTGGCACCTATAACATTTAGAAGAATACCACTGTTTTTGATTAAGGTAACAACAGGTTTTAGAAGAATACCATTGTTATCTTTCTTCCCTATTTTAAATTTCTTGCTTTGGCAGTCTAAAAGCATATCCAAAATTTCTATCATAGCATTTCTTTTAAATATCTATTATGTCCACCAATCATCCCTAATAACTCATTAATATATTATTCCATCATCCTACCGATTCCCTTATTAATTGAGCCTACATAGCTAACTTAGTATATCTCTCCTCCACATATGCCTTAACCTATTCCTTCTATCCAACATCCATCTGCCCCTTTATTGGCTAGCAAATCAGCTTTAGAGTTTCCTTCCCTATAAATGTGGTTAATGATGACATCCTTACAATAGGTTAATAGTTGCAATGCTTTTTCTAGTAAACTATTAAGCTTCCAATTTTGAGTCTCCCCTTTCCTTAATGCGCTGATGATAAGGCTGGAATCACTTTCAATTTCTAATTTCTTTATCCTTAGATCTTTACAAAGGAGAAGTCTTACCAATGCCATTATTTCTGACATATTACTAGTTTCCTTTCCTATTGGTGTGGCCAATCTTGCCTCTTCTATCCCACTCGAATGATGAATTATACACCCTATCCCCACAACCCCTGGGTTGCCTCTAGACGCTCCATCAAAATTTAACTTATACCATCTAAATTGCGCAGGAGTCCATTTGCACAATCTCCTTTTCTCTTTGGTTGTTGATCCTCCTGTTCCTATATGTGGGGGAATAATTAATCCATGCCATTTCTTTCTTATCTTTTCTTCCTTAATGGTGAACACCAAGTCTCTTTGTTGTACTTTCCTTAATCTACTATTAGTGACTTCAGTAATAGAGGCTTCAAATTTATTCATGAAATTCTCCCAACTGATTTTTTCCCTTTAAATATTCTCTTATTTCTTTCTATCCACACTTCCCATAACATGATTGAAGGGGCAATGATCCAAATAATTCCATATAAACCAAAACTTAAGTTTAGAGGCCAACTTTGCATGAAGGGTAAGATTTTGTTAGGTAAAGCAATATTCCATTGCATCATCCCCAACAACCATTTCTAGCACTGATTAGTGAATTTGTAATTTAGAAGTGGGCGATCTATTGTTTCCACATTTTCTTCACATAGAGGACATCTATTAGGTCCTTTATATCCCATTTTCCTAAACTTATCCATTGTCAGAATCTTAATCTGGAGAGTTGCCCATAAAAATATGCTAGCTTTAGGAGAACATGCTTGTCCCAAAAAAGTTTGGTTGGCTGATCAATTTTTGGGAACTGTTGTTTCAAGTTGAGATATTCATATCCATCGTGAGTGTTATATTCTCATGTTTTCGTTCCATTTCATATGAGTTTATCTTCCCCACTTCTAATGGCTAATCACCTATTTCTTAGAATCATTTTTTAAGTTTCTATTTCATGTCTTAGTAGGTTCAAATTATTTAAAGGCTTCCATTTCTATCCCAACATAGAGCAGTTGGGATCATATTTCATATACTCCTTAACATATTTCCCCTAGTGGTTTATTAAGACTTTTATTTCTTGGAAATTTCCAATACAACTAATTGGTTGTTGGCCCCTCCATGAATCGTCCCAGAAGATGGCTATGCTTTCATCCTTAACATCTCAGGTTAATTGTTCTGTTATGATTGATCTGCAACCCAATAGTAAATTCTAGATTCTTGATCCTCTAGGAGGAAATGTGGTTCTAAATAGGCTTAATAGGTCATTGTTATCCAAGTACTTATGAGTAAGAATCTTGGCTCATTTCAGAGTAGGATAATTGAACATTTTCCATGTTAATTTTTCCCCAAGAGCCTTATTTTGCCTATCCTAATTTCTCAATCCTATGCCACCCTCATCTATTGTTTTACAGATCTGATCACAAGCTATAAGGGCATACTTAGTTTTGTCTGTGGAACCTTGCCAATAAAAGGTTCTTAGTTTACTTTCCAACTTTGATCTTATTCCAGCCGGGAGAGAAAGACAAGACATCTGGTATAAGGGAATGACTGATATGACTGATTTGATCGTGGTTGCTCTCCCTACTTATGACAACCATTTTTCTTTCCATGTCTCATGTTCACTATCTAGCTTGGAAAGAACTAGGTCCCATAGTTTAGTGGATCTAATTCCACTGTCTATTGGGATCCCTAAGTATTTACTAGGAAGTTTTCATTTCCTGAATCCCAATATGTTAATTATTTCTCTTACAATTTCAATATTACAATTAAAGAAAAATATTTCTGACTTTTCTTGACTAACTGCCTGCCTTGATGCCTTAGAGTTACCAATTCAGTAGGTTCTTAATATGTTTTTCTTCTCATATCTTTCCTTCCCCGAATAGAAGTGTATCATCAACAAACTGCTAGTGAGTTACTGTTGGAAGATTGCTTGTAATCTTGACCCCTTTGGTATTTCCATTTAATTGGTAGTTAGTTATAGTCCTCACAAGGGCTTCAACCATTATTATGAAAAGAAATGGTGATATAGGGTCTCCTTGTCTTAGGCCTCTAGATATTTCAAAGAAGCCTTCTGGAGTGCCATTTACTAGAACAAAAATTCTAAGTGTAGCTATACATTCAAATATAAGATTAATCCATTGCTTAGAGAAACCAAAGGCCTCTAAGCATTTACACAAAAACCTCCAATCAACTTTATCATATGTCTTTTTGATATCTAATTTTATGAGCATGCCTAGTTTTGCATTTTGCTGGATTGAATGAATTACTGCTTGAATTATGATAATACCATCAAATATAGACCTTCCAGGAACAAAGCCAATATTCTCTTCAACAATAATTGTGGGAAGTAATGTATTCAACCTATTTGCTAATGCTTTGGCTATCACCTTGTAAATTGTATTGCATAATGAGATGGGTCTGTTAGGACATTTTTATGAACATCCCTTTTGAGCTTTTGCAGAGCTTTAATGGCGGATTTCTTTTAGTTTCAGAGGGCTTCGGGTCTTTGTTTTGCGGCATAAGGATATAGAGGAACGGGGAAATTGTATTTTGCTTCCTTTTGATGGTCTCTGTGCAGTTGAAAAGTTCAGAAAAGATCAGAGCAGTCATGGTGGCTTCACTGGTTTGAAACGCTCCAAGATGTTTATCCCCATTGTCTATGTGGAGGAAGACTTTAATTTTTTTTTATATCAGAACAAACAATCGTTAAGTGCCGAAAGGCATGCGCCTTTTGGTAGATGACTCAGCGGA
>MU226476.1:295704-310215 GCA_018584345.1 Thuja plicata
TAACAACACACTAGCTAAACATAAAAAAACAATCAGAGTAACTTTGAAATAGTTAAGAGAGACCAATATATGTGGTCATAGTAACCACTACTACTAACATCATCAACTATATTAATCAAATTAGTAATAAAAGTCCTTAATTAAGGCCACTTAGGGCCATACCAAAATAAAATACTAGTGTGAAATATAATAGTTCCAGTGATAAAGACAGTTTAAAGTAAGACCATAAGGGTCACTATCAACAACAGTGCATAAAAGAAAAAAGGACTAGATCCCTAGCATGGCTTGCTAAGCATCCTCATTGCCCAATCCTCAGTAAGGAACTCATGAAGCTCCGTGTAATTACCATCCTCATCATCATCTGCATCGAGCGTGTTCTTCTATAGCAGGCATAAACTGGTAGTCAATCTATTCATAAATTTTAATGCAAAGCGTGAGATATCCTGGAACCTCTTGACCATGTCAACAATTCTTGTCTTAATTTTGTTGATCTCCTTCCTAGTGGCCTCACATTTACCACATTCCCCACCGAGAGGAGTCTTGCCCTTACCAACAGTATTGGATGACATAGCCTTTTCCTCAAGAACCAAATTTTGGGTAAGGTCCAGGGATTCAGTTTTGAGACTCTCATAAACATGGGAGGAACTGCTAGCCGTCACAGAGCAGTCCTTCCTCTCAACAACTTTTTATTCTTTACCATTATTCTTTCTCTCCCCGCCCTCTTTAGAATTTGACTCCTCTTTCAAAATTTTCTCCTTTTTAATAGGCTTAGTGGCCAGCCTAGTAGATCGATAGGGGATGCTCATTTCCATAGTTGCTTCTATGTCAGAATCGATCTTTTGAATGTTAAATTTAGCATTTTTAGGGGCCTTACCCTTCAATTTGAGAGGAGGGTCATTTATTTTATTTTCCTCCGACCTATCTTCAACCATAATGTGGGGGGGAGGGGGGTATCTTGAGAACCATGTAGGGCTTTCAAGCCTGGGGTTTTAAGGAATTTCTTCTTGCTAAGGTCACGAGTATCCATGATGCTAGCAGACTGGGAGGTACAAGTTATAGGGGCCTCCTGGACAATAATGGGTCTTGGTGGACAAAGGGCAAGGTGAAAGTGGTAGATCCTGAAAATAAGGTCTCGGTGAAGGATAGTTGGCTTATTGCCCTAGTTTTTGGACTCGATGGCTTCGTTAATAGAATTCTCCAAGGAGTGGAGAAGAAAGAACAAGAAAGAAATAGCAGTATGGTTTCTAAAGTGATTAAGGAAAGGCATGTGATAAAAATAATAAACTTTGAATCTACCCTCGAGAGTAAAATATTTCATAACCATCATACACACTTGGTCCCAAGATTTAGGAAGTTGCTCACAGTCATAACCACCATGCAACTCAATAGGGTTTTCACCATCTCAAAAGAACTCGTTAAGGATTTTAACATTCAAAACCCTACTAGTTTTCTTCCATTTTCTCCCTGTTGTTGAGAGACCCTTAGCTTTGGCTATAACCTCCTCATTAACCTCAAAATAAATGTTGCACATCGATACTCTGCTCTACCCATGTGGAAACAAATTGTGGAGAGATTTTTTTCATGCCCCATCATATACTCAATAAACTGACACACCCTCCCTTCCTTACAAATGTGCCAAACCATAGCATTATTCTTGAAACTGTCATATTTATTAGGTTCAGCGTGCACTCTATCCCCTCTCATGGTGTCACAAACCATAGAAGAAAGATTACTGATATGTGAAAACCCGAAATTGAAGCTAGCAAAGAAAAAAGGCACTTGAGCCCATAATAAATGAGGGTAATTAGTGCACTCAAAATATTTCGTGCCACCCTCCACATCCATCTCTAACATGGAAGCCCCTGTGTGTGAACAATTTGTCACCATTATGGAAATAAAAGGCATACAAATTTTGGATAGATTTTGTAATCTTACAAAATCCGTCAGACCAGTATTAAAATAAATGCTTCTTTCACCAAAAAGAGCCCCATGAAAATCGATGTGATCAAAATTTGGCCATGTCGACACATCATAGGGAAACAAGGGGACAAGGTGGAAATGCACATATGTGATGTCAAGCCTCCTCATGTAATTCAAAATTTAAAAAGAAAATGGATAACTTTTCAAATTAGTATCCTTGTTATTTTTGTAGAGCATGACCAAAATACTCCACAAAAGGCCACAAGAGAATAGTTTGTGGGCTTCCATTGAGAGTCAAAATGTTTTCTCCTTCCTTAGAAGGGACTTTATGTTAGAGGGTAAAAAATGTTCCCCCCTCCAACATTGTGCTCCATCAATAACCAGGCCCATGGGAGCCATAGAATCAACAATCACACTACCCTCTCTCAAAATATGTTGTATTGTAAAAGCTTCAAACCCTATTAGGAGAGCCCTAACATCCTCTAAGATTCCCTCCATAGTCCAACCAACTATCATTACACCTTTAGTTGCTTCAATTATCATCCTGGAATCACCTTCAATTTCCATGGAATTAAATTCTAATTGATAAATATATTCTAAGACCCCATAGCAAGGTCATGCCCTCTTCCTAGTTATTAGTATAATATTTTAAGTTTCCAGTATAGGAAACAATTAAATCTCCCTTGTGGTCTCTTATCACTCCTCCACTAGCAAATTTACCTTTTTTAGTAGCACCATCAAAATTTAGTTTGAGCTAAGGGGGGTGAGGAGGTTTCCATTTAGTGTTATTTCTAGTGAGATTCTTAGTATTATCAAACTTATAAAAAGCCTCTAGGAGTTTCCAGGCATTTGCGAGCATACAGTCCAAACTAATTGGGGGGCAACTGAGGGTTTTCCAATTATTGGCAGTAATATTTTCCAATAGGAGTTTGTTTAATATCATAATCACATTATCCATAGTATTTTTAGAGTCCCTGACTATTTGATTGTTCCTTTCTTTCCAAATACACCAACAAATATTCGGGCGGATTTGCTGCTAGATCTATTTGATGAAAGGGTGTTTTGATGGGCGTCTTCTATTAGAGATAAACTACTGAATAATCATGTTGAGCACCCAATGGAGGCCAAGATTATGAAAGATACTCTGCCGAACTTGCAAAACAAATTGACAGTCTATGAAGAGATGTTGAATCGTTTCTCCCTTTGCTTATAGAGAATAAAACTGTTGGGGAACTAGAATCCTCTTTTAACAAGATTACCCTGGGCTAATATTTTACCATGTAGGGAGGCCCAAGAAAAGAAAAGAATCTTTGGTATAAGCTGTGACTTCAAAACCTTCCGTCAACAGTCAAGATCCTCATCGTACTTTAGCATCATATTGTAAGTAAACTTGATAAAAAAGGCCCCTTTCTAGTTTCTCGTCCAGACAAATTCTTTTTCCTTAGGGAAAAGAGGAAGTCTCATTTCACTCATAAAAAAATAGAACTCAACAACTTTAGGGAGGAGATCATGCCTTTCCACATAGCTTTGTGCCAAGGCTTTCATTTTCTTAGGGGAGTGATATAGTCAACAATATAGCCCCCAAAAGAGGTCTTCACCCTTTCCTTAATAAATTTGTATGGACTTTCAACAAGAGGTTTATCTCCAGTCCATCAGTCTTCTCGAAATCTAATTAACCTCAAATTGCCTATTTGTCATTTTAAACCTTCCCAACTAAGAGATCTACATTTTAAAATGTTGTTCCAAATTTTTTATCCTGTCGGGAATCCATTCAGATCAAGGACTGTGTGAAAGCTAACCTAGTTAAGATACTTGGCCTTCATGATGTTACTCTAGTAAGCTCTATCAAGGGAAAGACTCCAACCAATTTTAGCAATTAAGGATTTATTCAAGTTAGTTAGTTTTGTAATCCCAAGTCCTTCCTCATTTTTGGATCTGCAAGTAGTATCCTAGTTGACAAAATCCAATCTCTTCTATCTTCCACATCAATTTAAAGGAAAGTTCTTTGAATTGATTTAATCTTCTCTGTCATAGTGCATGAAATTTTGAAGAGGGATAGAAAGTAAACTGGGATACCTTGGAGGGAGGTAGAGAGTAATTGGAGTTTACCCGCACTACTTAGGAGCTTACCCTTCCAACCTGCTAATTTCCTTTAGATTCTCTCCATGATAGTATTCCAAAAGGTGAGGATGACCTCTTTAATAGTAAGGGGAGGCCCAAATAGGTGCATGGAAGAGTGACACATTGGTAGCCAAGGATATCCTTGATTTTAATCTGTAAATCGATCTTAGAATTAAAGAAATATAAACTATTTTTTCATAATTGATGCATTGACCAAATACCTTGGCATAGTCAATAAGAAGATCCTTCCACTCCCTTGCTTCCACCACTAAATATCTTCCAAAAAGAAAAGTGTCATAAAAAAACTATTGAAGAACTGAGGGGGGGTGGGCGGGGGGGGGGTGTGGAGGCATCTTTAACTCATATTTTTTTCCAGATAGGCCCAAAGTTAGAAAGTTCCTACCTAGCACTTCCACAACCATGATAAAAACATAGATGAGAGGGATTCACCCTGCCTAATCCCTTTCTCGTCTTTGAAGAAACCCCAACGAACACTATTTACTATGACCAAGTAGTGGACAGTCTCAACACACCCCCTAACAATCCCAATCAATCTTTCACTGAACCCCAATTTACTCAAAACTTGATACAAAAAGCACCATTTGACCCTATCATAAGCCTTAGAGATATCCATATTAAAGGCCATAGTTGGGATCCGACTTTTGTCCATTGAGTGAATAATCTCATGAGTGGCAATGGAAGCATCCAGAATTTGTCTACCCTAGAAAAAACCTTTTTGGCTCCTACTAATGAATTTATCCAGGAAGGGCTTCAACAATTGACCAACACTTTAGATAATATCTTGTAGATAGTATTGCACAAACTTATTAGGTTGAAAGAAATCATTCTCTTTGGGTCCTAAATTTTAGGAAACAGTGCAATGAATATGTTGTTCAACTTTTAAAAAAAAATTCCTCTCCTTAGAAAGTCATTGGTGGCCATAATAACATCATAGTTGACTACAACCCAAATTTTTTTGAAAGAAAGCAGGGGGGAATTCGTCAGGGAAAGGGGCTTTGTATGCACCCATTACAAACATAGCAGCCTTGACTTCATCTTCAGACACGAGAAAAAAATTGTTTATTATCCTCCTCCCCAATGGATATTGGGAGATGACTTAAGATTATGTCTTCTAAATCCCTAGAGTGGTTACCAACATTGTTCGAGTAAGCTTGGATGAAGTAACAAGAGGCTATCTCTCTAATTTTATCATCATCAACGACTTCTTGATTGAGCTCATTCAGTAAATATTTGATAGTGCTTTTTTGTGTCTACTTGCAGTCTTGTGGAAAACAACCGAGTTCCTATCTCCCTCCTTCAACCCTTGGATCCTTGACCTTTGTTTCCAATAAATTTCTTCTTTCCTAAGATCATCCTTCCATTTTCTTCTCCACCCTTCCTCCTCTTCATGAAAGGATTGGGATAAGTTACCAATAGTAATCATATCCTGGATGTTATCCAATTTAGAGCTCATCTCATTTTTTTTATTGAAAATATCACCAAAGGTCAATATATTCGACCCTTTAACTTCTTTTACATATTAGATTACCTAGATAGGGAAGTTCCACCACTTTTGAATACAACCTTTAAATTCAAGATGAGAGGCCCACATAATCTCATATCTGAAGTGGAGGGGGTAGAGAAGGGTTTGTCTGCACAATGAAGGAGAATAGGGTTGTGATTTGAAACAGTTCTGGGGAGAGCTCTAAGAGAAGCATTAAATTCCAAGTCCCAACAAGTTGAGACTAGAATCCATCCAACTTGACTTGAATCAAATGGGAACCCTTACAATTATTGGACCAAGTGAAGGGATTACCCAAAAGATCAAGATCCAATAGGTTTGTTCTATTAATGAAGTCAGATAAGTCATTCATATTGTCATTATAATCCACCAATCCTCCCTTTTTTTTTAGGGGAACAAAGGAGAGTTAAAATCTCCCGCCACCATATAAATAGCATTCATCTCCTCAAGAATAAGAGAAGAGACTTCCTTCCACACCGCTTTTATACAAACTCGAGTATTAGGAGCATACATACTAAAGAGATGCCAAGTGTAATTTCCAAGTTTGAAGGTCACCACAAGGTAATTATTAAAGAACGCATAGGCCTCTCCCTCCACCTTATTCAAGTTCCACATAGTTGCCACCCCCCAGGCTCCATCAGCCTCACTGATATAGAAATGGGAGCCTGACCAAAAACTTCTAGCCACCAAAGAAATTTTTTGGTTGGACATTTTCACCTCCTATAGTAATAGAACATCAATTTTTAATTCCATAATATTTTGTTTAAGAGAAAACAGATCTTGGGGACTATTCAGTCCCCTCATGTTCCATGAAAGGAACTTTATTTCTTATTCCAGGTGTTATCATCCAGGGTCAATTGCCTCCCATTGAAAATTTCCCTAGCCATGGATTTGTGTCTTGACACTCTTTTTGAAGGTCTGCCAACCTTTTTTTTGTCCCCACATCAACATTTTTAGCTCTTGTTTTCTTCTTTTGAGTCTGCCAATCATTTGTTTCAGAGAAATCATGGGATGCAACTAGAGAGGAGGGTTTAGTCTCCGGGGTTAGAATCATAGATTACATAACATCACTAGAATAATCTTTTGTGGAGGGGGTTTGTTGGGTGGTTGTGCCTGAGGTAGCATGATTTTTTAAAAATTGTTAGGGGTCACTTCTCCTACTTCCTTCAGTTGTTGGCCAGACCTACCAACCTCTTCTGAAGTAACTCTAGAGGACATATTTGTAGCTATAGAGTTACTTTCTATACCATAATTATTAGTCAGAGCTAATAGATTAGAGGTTGTCATTGATTCTTTCAAATTCACCTCCCTAGAAATGAGTTGACCACTTGGGGAAGGCAAACCATTACTCTTATGGAGAGGGATTTTCGCTTCGTCCAGGGAACCATGGGTGACAACACTTTCATTTCCATTCACATTTTCCTGCACCATGGGTCCCGCTAATTTCATTATCTCAAGAATACCTTCAAGAAAGGGTTAATCATCAAGATCATTGGAGGCTTAGTTCTCCTACAAGTTATCCCCATAACTCAAGGGGAAAGAACACTTCTCCTTCACCTTGTGTTCTTTTGGTACTGAAGCTTTACAATTTACAATAACATGGCCTAGCTTGGCACATCTTTGTTAGTAGAGAGTAGCATTTTCATAGACTAGGGCTTGAGTCCATTTCCCCATTTAGAATTTAAAGTGATAAAGTTAGGAAGGGACTTATTAATAGCCACATTAATATAGAAGAGTGCAAACACAAACCTGGATTTCACCAATGTGATGTAACATCCACAGTGACATATTGGCCAAAGAAATTACCAACCCAATGAAAACTAGCTTATCCCAAAATTCCAAAGGAAGGTCATGCATACAGACCCAAACCAAAGTCATCCTATTAAGTTCAACTGACGAATCAAACCCCGGTTCTGATTTAGACAGGGCTAAGAAATGCTTCCCATAAGTCCACAAACTAGAGTGGACAAAAATAATATCCTCTTCAGCTGTAAAATTAAATAGAAACAACCCCCCCAACCTAGCACAAATGGAGACACTACCCTTCATCTTGCAACGAGCTATAACCCATCT
The DNA here is from genome assembly GCA_018584345.1 of Thuja plicata. Classification (NCBI taxonomy): domain Eukaryota; kingdom Viridiplantae; phylum Streptophyta; class Pinopsida; order Cupressales; family Cupressaceae; genus Thuja; species Thuja plicata. The sequence goes on from MU226476.1 coordinate 303,341, forward strand.
GTGAACCATGTCAATCATTGGTAGAAAAGAAAAGAATTTCCCGACCAGAGCAAAGTGCATTGATGACACAATCCTATCCATGACACCATCTGGAAGATAAATTTTTGTCCCTTCGTTACAGTGGACAATATTTGGGAGGATGAAACCCAAAGCATTATCTTGGATCCCATTAACCAAGGCATCCTTCTAATCCAATTTTGAAGCCCCGTAATCATTCCTCTCACATCATTATTGTTAGCATAAACCCCAAACATATTTTTGGACATATCCTAAGTCAGTAGAGTCTTCGTGTAAAAAAGAAGACCTAAAGGACACTAGAGTCTTTTCCACATCGAGTGGAGGGTCAGGCTATGGGGGCAGTGAGGGAGGGGAGCGGGGGCAAAGCCCACCCTAGAATCTGCAACCATGTTCAGGGAAAATTTGAAAAGTTTTGGGCGGGATTTCCAACTCGTTATTTACCATTAACATATATATATGTTAATGGTATAAGTTAGTGACATTAAATATCATATTATAATATTTAATGTGAAATTATATTTTTTTCCTTTTATAAATAATTCTTCTATTATTTATTTTAGGTCATGTAAAATTCTATTGATGAAATACAAATGATTGAAATTCCAGTCATGGAAAATCATGTAGAAGTAGAAATCATGATGTTCCAAATACCAATTCTGAGAATTTAGTTATGAGTGACACCTCAATTACAAGACCCACACTTTCAAGCATTAATTCAAATGACTTTAACGATACAAAAGTCCAGCAATAGGGAAGAGATCTTATGAATCAACACAATGAACTCGTCGATAGGCTTAAACTCATTACCTCTCGTGCACATGCAATTGAAAGCAACAATGTCACTTCAATTCAAGAAAGTATTGAAACATTCTATGACACGATTGATATACTTGTTGCATTCAAAGGCTTTTTAGGGAGCTATTTTATGATGAACAATATGAATAGGGCAACTTTGAGTTACTAAGGGATGGGTTTCAAAATCTGAACAAAGCATAATGTAAGAAATAGTCACAATACTACATGCAACAAATTTTTTTGTAGTACGCAACAAACAATTTTGTACCACCATCATATGTACTTTTAGATTTTGATAGTTACTCTAGAGTTCCTTTGATGATCATCATCTCCAAAGAGGTCCAATTCTAATAATTGATAGGGGTAGCACACAACAAATTCCATGAAAATACCAAATCTTTATATTGAAAGAGTTTGTTAATTCAAACACATTATTTGATGCAAGTTAATTATTTGAAGGGTAAAAATTGTATATTCATGTTTTTGATTTGTCCATATATTTTAGGTTTATTTAGACCGATATATTTCATACGATAATATCTTTAATAGCTGTAAATAATTTTTTATAAATTTAATATGATAATATATCTATTTATTTTGATTAAAAAATAAAATTCAAGCATATTCATGAATGACTATTCCTATCTAATTTACACAACTAATCATCTACTCTATAAAATTTATCATTTATTATGTCATTGTGTGTATTTCATTTGTAGTTTAATTAAATATAAAGTTTAAATTTCTTTATGTAACATCATTTCCTTATTATTATTGTTGTTGTTGTTGTTGTTATTATTGGTATTTCAAATGATTTTGGTGACATTTGAACATAGTAAGTCAACTAATATCTTATTCTAAGTATTTTCATTATTTGTTTCATAGTGTGTATTAGTAAACATTATTAATTTCAATTTTTTTTTTCACAAATTATGGATAGTTTTATTCTCATAATTCCTAACTACTATTTTTTTCAAAAAAAATCCAAGAAAGAATTCAAACTATGGACGTTTCAAAGTATGAATCAGAAATCATTGTTGCAAGCCCAAATGGCTCTATAAACTCAAATGATTTTTTTGAAACTGATGTGGACAAATGTGCAAAATCCATTTTAGAGTCCTGCGCAAAAATCGTCAATGATATTGAACACACACCTTAATGATTAACAATGTTGAAGAACTATAAATATTGAAAATGAAAGATGTTGCAAAAGTAGTTCACGAGATGTCTATAAAAGTAGTTGCATTTCCATCTATGCTGAAAGGAGTATATCGTGATCATTATGAAAATAAAGGTCGCAATACTAATTGAATCATTGAAGAATATGTGATGTACTTATATCATTACAGAGAAGTGTTTTTCATATAGTTACTTCTTATTTGACCTTTGATACTTCTTAGTTATTCAAGTTGGTTGTAGTGAAACATATATTTTCTCTCTGATTTATATAAATTCAATGAACAATAATATTAATTTTTATATGTGGTTTATTAAAATGTGTGGTGTTAAAGATATTTTTGAAATGGAGGTGCGAAAACCATATAAATAAAATATTAAATATGTGGCAAATACATAGGATATAATTTTTGATAAATTTTTATAAACATTTTACTCATTTTTAGAAAAGTTTACCAATTTGGTTTAACTTAAAATATAATAAAAGAGAAATATTGTATAAAAAAAAATTGAAGTGATGTGTAACAATGGATAAGACTTCCATAAAACTAAAATTTAAATTTTCATAACATATTTTGATCTACTATATATTTGTATTATATGTGGCTTTCTAAAGTGTGTGACATTAAGTAATGTCTTGAAATAGATGCGACAAATATATGTGAAAAAATATCGTAACAGATGTGTCACAAATATATGAAATACTAAATGTGTCTAATGTGTGTGTGTGTAACCCAAAGCCTAATTCTAAGCATAATCCTAACCATTATGTAAACCCTAAGCCTAACTATTATTTGAACTCTAACATTAATGGTAATCCTAATCTTGAACTAAAACCTACCATAACTATAATTCTATCATAATCATAATAATAATCCTATCCTAACTATTCCCTCACCCTAACCATAATTCTAACCTTAATCCCTATCCTAACCCTAACTTTGATGAAACCCCTAAACATAATCCTAACCATAACACAAAATTCTAACCCTAACACTAAACCGTAACACTAAACCCTAATCATAACTAAAAAGGATCGAGGCATTTAATTTTTTCATCATTCAAATTTAATAAAAAAGAAATTCGAAAAAATTCAACGCCTCAATACATCTCAGATTCACAAGTTTTTTAAAACTTTCTACACATTGTCTCTATAACTAAATTCAATTCCAAACCTATCATATAGATGTTGTCTACAACTTATTCTTATTGCATTAAAGGACAAAGTTAATTGTAAGTTATTATGATATATCATTTTCCAAATGATTGTAAAATTTCAAAATTTCAAATATTTAACAAATGTTATTGTAATACTTCTATTAAGCATGATATTGAAAAAATTCTCAAATTTGCATATCTTCTCCATCTAATCTGGGTATGTGCAAGATCATGAGGGGATACAAAGTGGCGATGTAAAAAAAATTGTGTTTTTCATTTGTCCCAAAACACGAAAATCTGTATTGACTTTTTAGTAGGTCGGGGTGTCAGTACACCTGGGCAAAGTAAAAACACCTAAGCAAAATGAATATCTGAAAGGTATCAAATCTCCATATATATATATATATATATATAACTTTTAGAAAAAGGGGATACCTCCCATCACATAACATATAGTTTCTGAGACGTCCAATTTCAAGACCTAATAAAATTTATAGTCCACATAACATATGATTCCTCTCGTTGAAATCAAAGGGCATTGAGGATCACAGACAAGCATTCACCAATGTCTACGACTCTATCAACACTGGCAGTCGAGAGCCAGTATTCTACTGCATCCAAAACTATGCAAAAAGGGCCAAGACTTTGGTTGATCAAGCCAATACAGAACACCTCCCAAGCATTTTTAATGAATTTTTTTCATTTTGTCACAAACAACACGAACCATCGCAGTGGAGGCCGAACTGGATTCCTCATCATCCACAGTGTAGTTGTCATTTTTGAAATAGATATCTAATATGCTCACAATTTTACCCACATCTAACTCCAGTATGGCGTGGGCAATGACCTCACCATCAATAGGTCGAATGAAATGATCAATTTTTTCAATGCATCTTTCCTTGGAATCCGGGATGTCAACCAGTGGGCATAACACAACTTCATATAAAAACCCTTCACACCAGTGACGACCCTTATCCAAGCATACAATAACCAATCTACATATATCCTCTCACACTCATTCATTGGTGTGAAATAGGCGTCAACATTGAACCTATATTGATTCTCCCTTGCACTGGTAGCTCAAACCAAATGATGAACTATTTTCACCCACAATGCAAAGCTTGAAGTCATCATCCCTAGCTTTTAGCCTTCAGTTCCATCAAGGAAGTTCGTCCTTTGTTGGGGAAACAAGGCCGAGGACATCCAACCCATGACAAGAGTAAGTAAGCATCAGTTTGGCCGATAGTTTCCCAATTTCCCAACATAGATAGTCCACACATTTCTAGTTTGTACCAACGAATACCATCAAATAGAGCATGCAAGAACCAACTTGGAATTGACAATACTATTCCCAATCCCGAAGCAGTTTTGAAATTATCACACTTTAACCTATTCCCATTTATTCCCATGTTGTTAGGCTTTGGGAATCATCCTCCACAATCTGCACTAGTGATCTGATTTATGAATCAGATTACAATACCTGGTGTGATACCTGCGGTATTGTCAAGTTCAATATAAAAAACCAGAAGACTAACAACAGAATTGCAAGCCAAAAAGTAATCCATTCTATTCGAAATTAGAGTTTATACAAATATGATGGATCCCAAGGGTCACTAGAATACCTTGGAAATGAAATGAAGTGTCATCATAATGTTTATTACAAATAAACTTATTAAAACTACCAAAAATTTCAAAAAACTATATAAAAATTTAGGCCTACTTGGAGAAGGCATTACTTTCTAGTCCTAGGCCCGATAGGCCCAGAAATGCCCCGAAGACCTTAAAAAATGCAGTTTACTGAGACATGGAAAATACTGAAAAATTAGATTTTAGTATTTCCCAATTCCATCCTGATCATTCCTCTTCCTTGAGAAGCAATGGGCCCCATTGCACTAATATGTTGTAACAAATGAGGAAATTGTGCTTCAATTTGTTCCTTAGTTAACCACTTGCCTTGATGAGGATGTTCACTAGCTCGAACCACCCGACAAAGAGGAATGTTCTGATTTCTCAAAGTCTTTAAAATGACTTTAGTAACATGGTCACACTGGACTGGAACAGTAGTAGATAATTATGTAGCTTGAATGTGTTTAGTAGCTTGGGAAATGTCAAATAAAGGAGGAAAATAGGGTCTCAACAATTCCACATTGAAAACTAGATGCAGGCCCAAGAAGGATGGCAAATTAAGTTCAAAAGTATCCTCACCAACTTGCTTCACAATAGTATACGAGCAATAACGAAGAGGACAAAGCTTCCTATTTGGTTCGTGAAGGCGCTCTTTTTGAAGATGTAACCATACCTTGTCACCAATATGAAAGTGATGAGGATTTGTATGTTTATCACGCCTTTCCTTATACTTCTCATTACTCTGCTCCAAAATCTCACGAACTTGCTATTGTAGGTGTCTAATGTTATGAATGAATTTTTTTTCTTTATCTACCTTCTTTTCAGCATTCAATAGACTATTAGATTGCAAAACTGGCAGTGCTACATCCATAGGTGCCAATGACTGATAACCAAGACAAACCTCAAATGGACTATGCCCTATAATACTATGGAGTGCACGGTTGTAGCTGTGTTGCTCGTAGGGTAAGATTTCATCACATGTGCAAGGATGTTTTGAATGATACATCCGTAAGATATGAATGATCATTTGATTCACCACTTCTATTTGCCCATCTATTTGCGGATGAAATGTTGTGGACTTCGTCAACTTTGTGTCCATTTTAGCTCATAGGCAGACCACAATTTGTTGATGAACCTGCTATCCCTATCATAAATAATGGTTTTGGGCAAACCAAAATGAACCCAAACATGTTCAAAAAATAACTTGGTAGTCTCTTCTGCAGAAATCATCTTTTTACATGCTGCCATGATAGCCATTTTAGAAAACCTATCTACCACAACATATACACAATCATGCCCCTGCATGGTAGTTGGAAGCCCATACATAAAATCCATTGAAATAGATTTCCATGGCTTATCAGGAATAGGTAATGGTAAGTATAGACCCAACTTACAATTTGTTGGCTTTGCAATTGCATAGGCTGCACAAGCTTGTATATATGAAATTATATCCTGCTTCATTTTTGGCCAATATAAATACTTTTGAAGGATAGCAGCAGTCTTACCAATACCAAAATGTCCTGCAACATGGCTGTAGTGAGCTTCCCATAGCATTTTCTTTCATTCCTCAGTGGGTACACATATATGACCAACATGGCAAAGAAACCCATCCTGCAAGTGAAAATAAGAGACACACTTTCCTTCTACCAAATTACTATAGATGTTAGCAAAATCAGGGTCAATATCATATAGTTGTCCCCATGTGGATGATTGATGACCACATGAATCTAGCACCATTGTCAAACCTGCAATCGGAGGCCTACTCAAACAATCTGCCACTTTGTTACTGCTTCCTTTTTATGATGAATGTTGAGGTGAAATTGTTGTAGATAAGCTAACCACCTTTGATGTATGTCTTTCTGCAACTTCCCTTGTTTTTGCAAGAATTGAAGAGGTTTATGGTCTGCATGTATAATAGTTTCCCTTCCTAGTATATAATGTTTCCATTGTTTTTAGGCCTGAACAATAGCATACAACTCCTTGTCATAGGTGGGGTACCTGTCTACTGTATCAGAAAAAGTTTCACTGTGATAGGCAACAGGATGCCCATGTTGCATGAGTACCGCACCAAGATCATAATCAGATGCATCAGTATATGTATG
>MU226476.1:323016-339044 GCA_018584345.1 Thuja plicata
ATGGATTTCATGGGAGATAGGATGAACCAACTTATGGAGTTAGATGAAATCAGAATGGATGCACAGAGAAAGAATGTGAAAAAACAGTTGCAGATGAAGACTTTGCATGACAAGAGAACTAAGGACAAAAACTTTCAGAAAGGAGATTGGGTATTAAAGTGGAATGCTAAAGATTAAGATAAAGGAAAACATGGTAAATTTGAAGCTTTATGGCTTGGGCCCTATATTATTTTTGATAATGAACGATAAAAGAGTTACCTATTACAAGATACAAAGGGTCATGTTAAGGAATTTCCAACCCATGCTCAGTATTTGAAACCTTTCTTCTCCTGAAAGCAGGAAGTATTCTTAACCTTGCATTTTTACTTTCTGAGTTTTTTGTTTTTTCTTTTATATTGTTCTTTGTCTCTATTTTGGTCTTCTTCTCCAGAGATAGCTGAGATCTTGTTGTGTCCAAGTATGCACACACATCTCCAGAAAGAGCCGTTGGTGGAACCCAAATTCTCAGTCAAATTTGAATGGCTAAATTATTTAGGGAAATGTCTTTTGCAATTTATATTCTGATTTATGCTTATGTTCCTTCTTCTTTTGATGGTTTATTATTGAAATTGTTTTGCATATGCATTTGTCTTATCTAATTCCCTGTATTTTTCTGATTAAATCTGCTAAGCTTCATATTTGAACGACCTGTATAATATTTGAAACTTATAAATATAGTTGTTAGGCTCTTTTCATGGTCTGGTATTAATTTTTTAATATATTTTATGACTTGGACAGAGATTAAATCAGAGCTGTGGATGCAAAGTTAATCGTATGATAGTCTCTAAGTCTCGAGATAAACCATGGGTTAACAAAATCCTCAAGCAACTTTGAGACTGGTGTAAATTCGTAACGATCACCATAACTTCGGTTTGATTGGAGTAGAGTTGAAATCCTTTCAGTCGCCTAGTCTCATAATGTAATTAGAGTTAGAAAAAAGTTATCGAGACTATGAGACCACTCAGTCACCAAATCTCTGAAGAAAACCCAAGGTCAGAGTACAGTTTAAAGATAAAACCATGGGTTAAAGTAAAGAGCAGTCATGTTAAGTTTTGATCGGACGGCTTGCGTAATCACTTAATGATAAAGTGATCAACATATAATGTATAAGCCATTATGCCTGATCAACATGTGTCCCATCCCCACTAAGAGATTGAATGATTAAATATGAAGATCTACGGTAGTCGGGTGATCGTCAGGTGAAGTTTGAAAAGTCAAAATCATTCAGCGATTAAGAGATAAAGATGCAGTCGCCAAGTCTTTGAACAAAACCATGGTTAAGATGAAAGATTAGAGATCATGAGATTACACAGTCGTGAGGTCGCTGGAAAGAAATCAAAGTTAAATTAAAGGTTGAACAAGTTAAGGGATTAACGATGATGTTCACGTCTGATCTACGATCGACGTTTACCCATGATGGAAAGATGCATGATGGTTATCCATCGAGGCATTGCGAGAACATGCCACATATCTCTGACTGGATATAAAGGACAAAAATGCCCCAATGACACTGATGACTTGGATTTTATTTATCTTTATATGTTTTTATATTATTATTTTGTTGACCGAGGGTTTTGATGAATATTTGATACGTCAACATTGTCTGCATGCAGGGTTTTCACAGGTGATAAGATGAAAATGAAGCAATCTGGAATGAAGATGAAAGACCAAAGGCATGCCAACGATCATTAATCTACCTTGTAGAAGTTAAAGATATTATTAGAGATTCATAATAGATTCTTAATAAACTATTATGATTTTATTATCGCTTTGGTCGATAACTATTTCTGAAGGATGATAATTCATTCCTCAATTGTATCTCTGACTGTTCAGTTGTTGATCATAGGGATTAGGTTTAGTTAGAGATGAACCGTTGCAATGTTGTGAAGCTTGTTTCACATCCTTTCAAACACATATAAATAAGGGTACCAGGAACATTGCAAAGGGATGTCTCCAGGACAGTCTGAATTGATATTTTTCATTTCAGATAGTTTTAGTTTTGATCACAACTATGCATGGATTCTTATGTACCTATTTTTGATAATCAATAAAAGATAAGTGTTTTCTGTCTATCTTGGTTCAAGGTTTTAACCATGTTCAGTTAGTCCTTTGCAATTATTAAAGGAATTTCAATTGCTATCTTTGAGTTGCTTATGCATAAGAGTTATTGTCACATATCATTGTTTGAATATCAAGAAGTCTGTGATAACTTAATTTTTTTCCGGCTTCTTGTTCATCTGGTCTCCCAACCATAGGAGTTAAACTCATTTGAACTAACAAGGATATAATACAGGCCTTAATCTTCTCTGCATCTAAAGCAATCAGATAGTTGATGGTTGAATACTGTCTTGCAAAGTTGTACATAGGATTGAATGTTGGATTGACTCTATTGCCCAAGTTGATACATGCACTGATCTAATTGTTATTAAAGATAGACATTTGATTCATTGTTTCATGTTGTTGAGAGATTTTAAAATTCCTTTATTTATATATTCACATCTACAAAATATCCCTTCTATTCTCACAAAGCATTTAGTTTTACAGTTATATTCAATTGATCATAGTTTGATTCCTTTCAAAGTAACTTTCCATACTTGTGAAGGAGATATTTATAGTGCTTATTATTTGCTATAAAAAGCCTTAAAGGATAAGGTATAGGCCTACCAGCCTTGGTTCTGCAGAGCTAGAATTGCAGAAGTTTCAACCTTACCCCAAGGTTAAACTTGTTAGTTGGCCAAATCACTTGGGTTTTCCATCATTGGATTGGCAAGTCCATAGGAAATCCAATCTATTGATTTGACCACCAACACAACTCTAGGATCTCATATCATTGCCAAATCTCTAGAGGCTCCATTTGTCGGACTCCTTTATGCCTAGTCTTTTTTTGAATGCTTCCATATCCTCATTGTTAAGTTTTTTCTCTTGGAGCATTATAATGTCAAATTTAGTTGTTGTAATGAATTTTTTTATTAAAAGTTGTTTGTTAGGGGCATTCATGCCCCTAAAATTCAAGGTAATGAGATTCATGGCTCATCGAGAAGGAACTTCCCATTCCCTTCATGAAACATAGAGATCAATTTAGTCTGGCCTTCTATAGATCCATCCCTAGTTCTCATTTTTGACAAATATTTTCTTCCCCTCTTCTTATTTTTCTTGGCACACTCTGGGGTTTCCATTCCACATTCAGCTGGTGTTATTCCAAGTGTTTTATCAACATCCTTATTCTCGATGTTATTCATCTCAATCATCATTTCTTCTATCTAATCTTGTTCATCCTCCTTGAGTTCCATGTTTTTTGCAATTAGCACTAATTTTTGCAAAGCCAATTCTTCTTCATCAGTTATTTCTTCTGCAAACTTCTTCATGAGATTATTGATTATTTCAGTGCAAAATTTGTTAATGTCATTTTCCTTTTGCTTACTATTGTCAAGCATAATATTCATAACTTCTCCATCTTGTGAATCCATAGCTTCTCCCATTCCCTCAACAAGCATCCTATTGGTTATGTCAACAGTAGTTGTGTTGGTCTTCTTTTCTTCCACCAACCCAGATTCCTCAATATTTCTGTTTTGTGACCCCATTCCCATAGTTTCCTCCTCTTCTTCTGCGGGTATCTGATTGTTTGACACGATGACCATTTCATCGCTAGTTGTATCCTCATCCGCTAACACCACATCCCTAGTCCTATCACAAGCCCTTTGCTCATTTGGGTTTCTTTGCTCATCAGTGTTCACCACAATTTCTATAGGTTGGAGGATTATGTTCTCCCCGGCTACATGTGACTTCTTATTTTCTTTAGCTGCTTCAGTGATTTGCAAGACATGTTCGAGATTAGTCAACTTTCCATCTTGTAAAGGTTCGTCTTCCAAAATTTCGTCCACAATCTCGCCTTCTTCACTCCCCTTTGCTTCAAAATGATGATTGTAAATAGCACCCTAATCAGGTTGGTGGGTATTGACAATGAAACCCCCAGCTCATGGTTAAGGCTAATGTTGACTTCATTATCTTTTAAGGGTGGGATAAAGTTTTGGTTCTTGTTGCTACTGACCGAAGGTTTACACAGTTTATAAGCAATATTGTTAGATACAAGGCCAATATAAAATTCTGGTGTAATGCGATATCTAATATTATATATAAAAAAATCTATGGGTTTAAGGTGAACTAAATTGGTGTCTATGCTCACTAACATTTTGAGATCAAAATTGTGAATCTAATCCTTTTCCAGGCCTACAAAAGTACCTAATTTATCTTCTAATTTAAATAGAATTTTTGAATGCATAAGCTCAACAGATAGGTTTATAAACCTAATCCATTTTGATATCTTATGAAATTTATGTGAGCTAGGGTTAAATTTTGGCTGCCAATCCATGAATATGAAGTTATAACTCTGACAAAAAATAAAATTTCCTGCTAATAATTCATGTTTTAAATTCATCTGTCTGCAATCAATATAGAGAAAATCATTAGGAAGAATAGTAATACTTATCTGGCCCACGTATGTTTGAGCCAACCATTTTGCAATTTCTTCAATAGGTCGTCCGCTCCAACACCATTTGGCAAAAAGATCGTATTTTCTACAGTGATCCCTCAAATCCTTGGCATAATATTCTTCATTGAATACCAGACATGTATTGTCCCTATTGTTCTTATATCCAGGGTTTGTATCCTTATTTTTATTTTTCCAAACGCGTGTTTTTATTGCGGATTTTCTATTGTCCTACTTTGAATGATGGTTGATAACATTCCGGGGCATAAAATTTATGGGTTTTCCTTGTGGTCTGGAAAAATCTAGTTGATCCGGTCATCTTTGATGGTGCTCAGAATTATAGGACCAGTAGGATTTCAAGTTACCCACTTTATTACTTATTACATTCTTGGGCTGAGCATATGGCGAGGGTGATTTTGAGGAGGAAGCAACATAATCAAGGCTATGTTTCTTTCCTAGGGGTATTAAATTAGTGTTGGAGAAGTAGCTACGTATTTTAGAGGTGATGGGAGCTATCCACACTTGATCCCCCAATCTTTTTCTAATTAAAATTTTCTCCCTTTTGTCTCGATCAACCTAATCATTGGCACTCGTATCCCTTCGTACCTTCCTACTCAAAACCATCTGCCATCCATCTGTTTTGTTAAATCTAGAATGCAATTCCTAAGGTCGTCGGTCCCTCCCATAGTTAATCAATGCAGAGTTGATAGTTTTTGCCTCAGGCGGGAGGATGAAAGCGGCCCAGAACTTTGAATCAATTTGCAAAGAGCCCATTGTTAGCTCGAGCAGGAGCATGTGAGTGTGTTCGAGCGGGAGCATGTGAGTGTGTTTGAACTAATGGCTTCCACTGAGTTGCTACTTTTTTCTTGCGAATTGTGAGCTATTGTGCAAGCCATTTTCCCAAATAGGAATTATAAAAAAGTTAATTATATATCTGGTTTTTTAAATATGTGGTATTAAATATATTTTTGAAATGAAGGTGCGAAAAATATATATATGTATAATATTAAATATATGACAAATACTTATGATATAATTTTTTATTAATTTTTACAAACATTTTACTCATTTTTAGATAAGTTTACATAATCGCAACAAATGTGTCACAAATATATATATATGTGTGTGTGTGTGTGTGTGTGTGGGGGGGGGGGGGGGGGGGGGGGGCTGTGAAAAAATAATTGTAATAGATGTGTCACAAATATATGAAATACTAAATGTGTCTTATATGTGTGAGTGTGTCTAACCCAAACCCTAATTCTATGTATAATCCTAACCATAATGTAAACCCTAAGCCTAACCATTCTTTGAACTCTAACTCTAACACTAATCCTAATCTTGAACTTAAACCTACCATAATTATAATTCTATCATAATCATAATAATAATCCAAATCCTAACCATTCCCTCACCCTAACCATAAATCTAACCTTAATCCCTACCCTAACCCTAACTTTTATGTAAACGCTAAACATAATCCTAACCATAGCACAAAATTCTAACCCTAATCATAAACCTAACCCTAACACTAAACCTTAAAAATAAACGCTAACCATAACTATAATGTATCGAGGCGTTTATTTTTTTCATCATTCAAGTTTAATAAAAATTAAAGTTGAAAAAATTCAATGCCTCAATATATCTCAGAGTCACATGTTTTTTAAAACTTTCTACACACTGTATCTATAAATAAAATCAATTCCAAACCTCTCATATAGATGTTCTCTACAAATTATTATTACTGCATTACTGGATAAATTTAAGTGTAAGTTATCATGAATTTGGAAGCTCTAAGACATATTCGCCCCCATTTGAGTGATCTCCTCAATTATGGATGCATTTATGCTTGATTTTCCCGCTTTTCTCTCCATTTTTCCCTGAGCCTCTTGATACTTCTCGAACCCCGCAACATCTGCCTTGAAATTTACCTTTCCGCATATACGTTTCAACCTATACCTCAGGGGTTTAAATTTGGTGGGTTTTGGGCCCGATACAAAGTATTTTCATTCTCTCGCTTAGCACATCCGACCTCTGCAAATTTGGACTCCAAAATCACTATAAAAGGAGGCTTCTTCCCTTATTTTTCTATTCATATTTTTATCTATTTTCCCTTCTCTTGTGTGTAGGTGCAGATTCACAGAGTTCTAGACTCAGAATTGCATATATGGAAGTGCGGTATCAGTCACATTCTCGGGACCTTCAGATTCAGACCTCCAGGGTATAGGTCTAACCACCTTTGACCTATACTTGGGTATAGGTCGAACCAGTTTCGACATGTTCCTAGAAAACTCATATTTTCATAGCAGAAAGCTCTAACTTGCAGGTTTTTAGATCCTGATTTGTTTCCAGTTTCAGTACAGTTTGACAGGGTTTCTATAGATCTAAAGTTGCATCCTCTACCAACCTTCAAGGTGAATTCATCATCATCCTTATTCCATTTTAGCACTTACTTCGATATACTAGATCTGATATCTTGTTGTTTATCATTTCATGAGTGTTTATTTTACTTTACTTACATATATTTTATTTCTATCATATCATTTCTACATAAACGAAAAGAGGTCCTAAAATCACACATTCCTTTCAAGACTAGATCATGCATTAGCATCCCTTCATCTACTTGGGTTGTGCTAATCATATTTAGTCCAAAGGGGTCACATTTTAGGATCCATGTTCAATGTACATGCGTGACTTGGTGGTCTAACCTTGATCACCATTTCACCATTTACATTTTGGTGAACCCGATGCTTTTATGCTTCATACTTTGTGATTGGGTAGTTAGATCTTCTTTGTGTGATCTCTTTTGTATGCATCTAGTTAGCTCTTCTTTGAATTACATAGATAAATTTACTTTGTATGCATTGAGATCATCTCTATTTACATTATATCTTTTCTAGATTGTTTCAAATTACATTGCATTTTCCTTTCCTTTCATTCCTTTGTGTATGAGCTTTATAAATTTGAGTCCAACTTATAGTATTTCTGTTAGAAGAAGTCGTAGACTCTTGGGTTCTTTTGATCCTGAACCTCCCTTCTTCCCTAGGAATCTTGACGAGACCAACATTCATACTAATGATACCAATCTTATCATGGATAATAACTCTTCTCATTCTTCTCTTAATGAAAGATGAAGCATTAAGAGTTCCTCCCACCCAAGTGCAAAAGATTACCCATGAAATTGAAAATTTGGAACATTGGTTAGCTCAAGAGAATCATAATCCTGATGCTATTTCCATTGTAGAAGGCTTAACGAAACTCATTCATAATGATGAACATGGTCTTAACCTCTTGCGTGACATTTCCCATCTTATTAATTCCAATGTTAAACCTCTTACAAAATGTGCTCAAGAATTAGGCTATGTTTCCCCTACTACAAGTGTTGAAACTTCTTTTCCCATATACACTTCTATTCCTAGTATCTCCACTTATGCTCCACCTTTTATCACAACTTCCATCAAAACTTCTAACCCCACACATGTGAGTCTCCCTAATCCTATTATTCTTTCTCTTCCTATGAGTGTTCCATGTGTTTCATTGCCTTCATCTATGCCTTCTTATCATAATGTTCTTTTTTCATATCCTAATCCTATTTCCCACAATGCTCCTACCATGCTTCATGCTTCTTCCAACATTCCTTCCGTTTCACACAATATTCCTAACATTTCCAATGTTTCTCCTCCTATCATTTCTTCTACTGATTCTAAAATTAATAGCTTAGCTCAAACCATGTCTTCTTTGCAACAAAAACTTGCTTCTTTGATTCAATCTAAATTCAACATTCTCACATGTGATATTTATATTCCTTTGTCCATAGATATTATCCGAGTTGTTATCCCACAAAGTATTGAGATTCCTCATCTTGAGACTTATAATGGTAAGGGTGATCTTGTGACTCATGTTAAAACTTTTCAAACCTTGTGTACTAATTTTTCTCATGACTATAGGTTCATGACAAAGTTGTTTACTATAACCTTTTCATAAATGTTTTGCAATGGTATTGTTCTTTGCCTCCTTATTCCATTGATTCCTTCCACAAGCTTGCTAATGCGTTTATTCAACAATTTCAAAACAACATTGGTCCTCAAATTTCTTTGATTGATTTGATGCATTGTAAAAAAGGTGTTAAAGAAAAAGTTAGTAAATTTATTGGTAGATTTAAGCATTTTCATGATTAGATTTCTTATCCTATATTTGATGTTGATATACAACACATTTGTATTACTAATTTACAAAAGGACATCAGAGATAAGATGCTTCTTACTGAGTTCACTTCCTTTTCACAATTGTGTGAAGTGCTTCATTGTTATCAACTTCAAGTGAGCCAATTTGAGAGAAACACTCCAATGGCTCATGTTTCCATTGATAAGAGTGATTTCACATCCAATTTCAAAAAATTTCAGAAGACTAACAACTACATCAAAATCAACAAATCATCCAAGACGTTTGATGAACAAGAGACAACATCATCCAAAGGCGTGACTCCTTTTTATTCTATTTTAAGACCTTCTCATACTTCTACTCCACTTTCTAAATATTTGCATAATGTGATGTTAAAGTTAATGAATTTAAACATGATTAAAATTCCTCCTATAAAACCAATTGACCCATCCAAACTACCCTCTAGATTCTTTGATCCAAGAGCTTTCTGTCAATTCCATCGTCAATCTGGTCATGATACTTAAAAATGCTATTCTTTGAAAAAAGTGGTTCAAGACCTTATTGATTCTAATGTTATATCTATAGATGTTGATATCAACCAGGGAAACAAATTAGTTGCACCTCCTAATTAGAATTTGAAAATATACACTAATCCTTTTCCATCTCATTCAACCAATACTATTGAGCAAACTTATTCTCCCGCACACATTGATTATGATGAGAAATTTGACGAAGCTACTCATATTGTCAACAAAATTGAACATGTTCAACCTCAACCTCAATCTAAACATCAATCCCCACCTCAATCTTGTATTACTTTTGATCCTACTTAAACAATTAAGGCAGTCGATGGTCCTTTATACATTGTCACTAGGGTTGATGGTATTCCTTCTTGTGGTACCCTTATTGATCCCACTTGCATGGTAAATGTGATAACTGAATAACATATTTTTAGTAAATGATAACATAAAGACTTCTATGATAAATATTATGTTTTGATTCAAACTTGCAATGGTTTCCTTTATAATCCCCATGGTTCCATTTATTTTCCTATGGAAGTTGGTGGTAAAACTTTGGATACTACTTTCACTATTATTCCTAGTTTTGATCAATTTAAAGTCAAACTTGGTCTTCCTTGGCTTACCTCCATGAATTTTGTGGCTTCTCCTATTTATAAATGTGTTAATTTTTCTCATAATGGAGAAATCGTGATTGTTAACCATAGTCTTTATCAACCTTATGTGCCTCGAGACTCCATTGACCTTGATTTTGTTTGGCCTTACATTCCTTAACCAACTATAGTTCGTCCTGATTATCTCTTTCGATCATACCAAGCCTTTAAGATTAAAAATATTTGTTAACTTAGAGAATCTAAGGATGATTCTAGTCATGGACTTCTCCCTACACCACCTATTCCTCCTTATTCTTTTGTTCCACCTCCTATTGATTTTTGCATCGTACTCCTATCATCTCTCAACCTATTGTGGTTTCTTCCGTTCTTCCTCCTAAAGAAGAAAAAGATCTGATGTTGATTGATCCTATACTATCTTAAATATCTAGAAAAACTAAACATAACCGTCATGCTTGTGATTGTCATCGCAAACATTTCACTAGAGCCTGTGACTGTTCTTCCCAAAATATATCTTCACCTCATACCACTCCTCATACCATTCTTGACCCTATGGAGGAAGTGAATTTAAACAAATTAAAAATGAACAAACATGACAATTTTATTCGTATCTTAGATTCTATTACAAATAATCTTGGTGAATAAGATACTCTTGATGATGATGTTCATGATACTAACAATAATATGCATGCTAGTGATTCTGATGATATGCATGAGACTATTGATCTTGACAATGATTTACTAGCTATGCTTTCACAACAATTATCTATCACTCCTAATAACGAACATAATGACATCTCTTCACAAAAGGGTCCTTGTTTGGCTATTGCTCCATTTATTATTCTTGATGTTTCTCCTCTTGCAAGTTTCCCACCTTCCCTAAATACCATAGACCGAGATGGGGAAAGCAATACGCTTGACTAGGCCCTCTTCTTGTATAGTAGCTCCTTTCTTTTCTACTTGCTTTTTGTGATGTGTTTCCCCTGTGATGTGTTGCTTGTTTTATGTTTTGTTTAGATTTCTTTAAATGGCCCCTATTGCTTTGTTGGTGCAAGGTGATAACGAAATCACCATGTCATAATAATTCTTCTATTTGTATCTTACTTCTTCTATATGTTGTTACATGTTATGTTATACACGTGTCATTGTTCGTAAATGTGCCTTTGTGTTATATGCTTGGGATGATGCAAAATGGTAGCACCTATTATTTTTGGTCTCCTTGATGCCGACAAAAAAGAATCTTATTCACAAATCTTACGTGACTTTCTTCCACTGTGTTGTAGTTCTAATTTCTTTGGGGAATGACGACAATTCATTTCGATATAATTATGGTATACATGAGTTAGCATATAATCTACTGACCCCAGAGTTGGTAGATCCCTTTCGTGGTCTCTTTAGTCATGTGCTCATTTCCCTTGATTTGTCCTTTCTTGGGGGAATTTCACAATGGAAACATTTCTAGTTAATGCATGTATGCTCCCTTAAAGCCATCGCTCCCATTAAGACGCTTGCAATAGCTTTACCATGGGGGCATACAATTCGCTCACATTTTGCACACACACATTGTTTTGCGATGATGCTTTACATTTTGGATCACTTATGGACATAATTTCCTTAAGGAATGATCCCTCATTTTTATTTTGATCCCTTATGGACATAAAATCCTTAAGGACAAATCGCTCTTTGTCGGATCCCTTATTAACACACAATCTTTAATGATAGATCCTAGACGGATTGACTATCATGGAATACAATGGGCTATAACTTTCAATGCCATCTTTTTGCACCGCTTTCTTTGTGTAGTACAAAATAAGACACATAATATTACTAGGCATGGTGGTCACACTTTGCTTTCTTTGTGTGGTTCAAAGTAAGACATACAATCTTACTAGGGCTAAGATAATCACCCTTCTCTCTTTTTCCATGTCTTTCTTTTCTGGGCGATGTCTCTCCTATCTTATATTTGGATTTGATGAGGACTTAAGTCACTTGGGGGCTTGATGTTTCCTTGTCTCCTTAACTTTGGTGAGATCATCTTATGCACTTCGTCTACTTTACCGTGACCATGAGCTTGTTTCATACTCCCGCTAAAGTGGGGGCTAAATATATAGTCCTAAAAAGTTAGGATGCCTTAATTTGGAAGCGCTAGGACCTATTGGGCCCCATTTTAGTGATCTCCTCAATTATGGATGCATTTATGCTTGATTTCCCCATTTTTATCTTCTTTTTTCCCCAAGCCTCTTAATACTTCTCGAACCCCACAAAATATACCTTGAAATTTACCCTTTCAGGTATAGTTCGAAGCACTTTCGACCTATACCTCGAGGGTTTAATTTTGGTGGGTTTCGGGCCCCATGCAAAGTATTTTCATTCTCCCGCCTAGCACAATCGGCCTCTGCAAATTTGGACTTCGAAATCAGTATAAAAGGAGGGCTATTCCCTTCATTTTTCTATCTATATTTTTATCTATTGCGCATCCATTACATCCACTATTGACATATACGTGCAAGCATTCACTCTCAAGCAATCAAGTCCAAGGTGCAATTCAAGATCTCTTTTGAAGATTTCAAGCAAGAAAGCAAGGATTTGGCTCTAAGATTTGAAGGTTATCTTCCATCCATTCTTCATTTCTCACCTTTTCCATTCAAGCATATCAAGCATACATACATCCATGATTTATGATTTGCCAAGTGCAGATCTATTGCATTGGTGAAGACATCCCACATTCTATCAATATGCATTCAATCAAGCAAGTATACATCTTTATGGGTATAGTGGATCCGTATCCATCCACAAGGGTTTGACAAGCAAGGTGACTACTTACATTTATCTTATTGTATATGCTTTACTTATTTTTTTTCAAGGTTAATTCCTCCACAGGGGCTTGACCAAGGCAAGCCCCTTTCCCCTAACAATTTCCCCTTCTCTTGTGTAAAGGTGTAGATTTGTGGAGTTCCAGACTCAGAATTGCAGATCTAGAAGTGCAGTATCAGTTAGAGTCCCAGGACCTTCAGATTCAAACCTCTAGGGTATAGGTCGAACCACCTTCAACGTATACCTAGGTATAGGTCAAACTAGGTTTGACCTATTCCTAAAGCACTCATATTTTCATAGCAGAGAGCTCCAACTTGTAGGTTTCTGAATCCCGATCTGTTTCCAATTTCAATATAGTCTGATAGGGTTTCTACAAATCTGAAGTTACATCCTCTACTAACCTTCAAGGTGAATTATTCATCATCCTTATTCATATTTAGCACTTAATTTGATACACTAGATCTGATATCTTGTTGTTTATCATTGCATGAGTGTTTTTTTTACTTACATATATTTCATTTCTATCATATCATTCCTACATAAATGAAAATAGGTCCTAAAATCACATATTCCTTTCAAGACTAGATGAAGCATTAACATCCCTTCATCTACTTGGGTTGTGCTAATCAGATTTAGTCCAAAGGGGTTACATTTTAGGATCTCTTTTCAATGTACATGAGTGACTTGGTGGTCTACCCATGATCACCATTTCACCATTTACATTAATAAATGCTATTGTAATACTTCTAATAAGTATGATATTAATGGAATTCTCAAATTTGCATATTTTCTCCATCTGATCTGGGTATGTGAAGTATCATGAGGGGCCAAAAAGTTGTGATGTACAAAAAAAAATTGTGTTTTCATCTACCCAAAAACATGAAAATCCGTGTTGACTTTTTAGTAGGTCGGGGTGTCAGTACACCTAGGCAAAGAAAACACCCAAGAAAATTGAATATCTGAAAGGTATAGGATATTTGATACTAATGAACACATAATATTAAAAACTAAATTATATATATAATAATAATAATAATAATAATATATCCCCATTCAAATATATATATATATATATATATATATAGATAAGTTGCTTTTAGAAAAGAGGATAGCTCCCATTACATAACATATAGTTTCTGAGACATCCAATTTCAAGACCTAATAAAATCTATAGTCCACATAACATATGCTTCCTCACATTGAAATCAAAGGGAATTTAGGATCACAGCTAGACATTCCCCATTCTCCAAGACTCTATCAACACTGGCAACCAAGAGCCAGTATTTTGTTGCATCCAAAAGTATGTGAAAAGGGCCAACATATTGGTTGATCAAACCAATACAAAACACCTCCCAAGTGTTTTTAATGAAAATTTTCTTTCTTTTTGTCACAAATAACACATGAGCCATCACAATGGAGGCCGAACTAGATTCCTCATCATCCACATTGTACTTGGCATTGTTGAAATAGATATCCAATATTCTCACAAGTTTCCCCGCATCTAACTCTAGTATGACATTGGCAATGGCCTCACCATCAACAGGTCGAATGAAACCATCAATTTTTTCAATGCATCTTTCCTTGGAATACATGATGTCAACTAGTGGATATAACACAACTTCTTATAAAAATCCATCACACCAGTGGTGGCCCTTACCAAAGCATAAAATAACCAGTCTACATATATCCTCCCACACCCATTCATTGGTGTGAAATAGGCCCTGAAGCTCGCAACACACCACACAATTTCATCCTTCCTATTACTGAGAATTGTCCTTTTGTTTTGTACTATTTCCACTAATATCCTATTTTCTTATGTCGTCATGTTACTAACTTGGATAGGGACTCATTCAAAGTTACAACCTTAGGCATGGACTCTTTAAATAATTTGCAACATATTCACCATACTCCAATTCCCCCCTATCAAATATAGTCTCCAAAGACTCAAATCCATCCCACTAGTCCCTCCTAAATTTTTTCTGCATACCATTGCCAGTCTTCCAAGTTAAGTGATCATTAATAACATGTTTTCATTCCTTCATGAACTTCCAAACAACAGATCCACCATTAGCACAAGCGATTGCAAGAATCCTTGATGGATTGTTAGTGTACTTTCAACTTGATTTGGCACCATAGTTTTTCAGGTTCCTTATACATTTTCCAAACAAGTTTAACACCCATGGAAATGTTTTGATTTTCCGTTCTTCTCAAACCACCCCCTTTGTTTTCCTTTGTCTTACATGTTGTTACCCAGATGAGTAGTGGAATTTTATTTTTTTTATCCTTGGAACTTTCCCATAATTTATGTTTGAAGAAACTCTCTAAAGCCTTAATTGCTTTAGAGGGGAGTTTGAAACAAGACATTGGGTGAGGAGAGGCCTCTAGTAGCAGTGATTTTTCCCTGTAGTCTGCCCTCTTTACATTTTGGTTGATAAGATTCATCTGTGTATTCACCTGGGAAGTGCGAGGAGGGTTTTTCTCGCTCGACACATACAGGGGAGCAGCGGCACGGCTGTGAGGGAGTATGTTTGCTGGGCTCTGATGGTCGCGAATGGGGTTTCCAAGAGTCTCACTCTTGCTAGAGCCTCAGCTGGTGGTGGGTCTTCTCCCGGGGTGAGTTCATAGGCCAAGGAGACATTTTATGTTGGAGAGAGCTCGAAGTTGAATAAAGTTAATGGCTGCCTTCCGCATAGCCAGGATCAACCTGTGCTGGTTATCCCTCCGGAAGCAATAATGGATGATGTGGACTATTTGGCCAAACATGCATTGATATGCAAGTTTCTTGGTATCTGGATTTCCCTGTCAGCTCTGGAAGCCTAGATTCGTCGTTCGTGGCAGGTGGAAGGTGATATGGATATTATGCTGGCTGGTAATAGCTACATTTTGGTGGCTTTCTCTTGCATGTTAGATCAGGACTGAGTCTTTGAGGGAGGCCCATATTTTTATGACCGCGTGGGACTTTTCGTCAACCCCTAGCATACGGGGTTCAATTCTACTGAGGATCTCCCTTCGAGGGTTCCTATTTGGGTCCGCCTGCCGCGACTTCCTTTGGAGTTCTGGCGCGAGGATATCCTTCAACAGATTGTTTCTTTGCTTGGGAGGCCGGCTGCTATAGCACATCAATCACTGGATAAAAAGGTTATTTCTTATGCCCGTATTTGTGTTGAAATTGGTTTAAATAATCCTTTGCCAGACTCTTTGGAAATTTTCCTAGGCTCTTCTTCTTGGATTCAGTAGCTAGACTATGAATCCCTTCCCTTCCAATGCCGCATTTCTCATGAGTATGGTCATTTACAGTGCCAATGCCCTCAAGCCTCTAAAGGCAATGGTACTCCTAGCGGGTTCTCAGGCCCAAGGATGGCTAATGATGGTAAGGGGAATGGTCAAAATGTTAGTACTGGA
>MU226476.1:341294-362284 GCA_018584345.1 Thuja plicata
CAAATTTTGGATGGGGTGGTTATTGCTTCTGAAGCCATTCACTCTATGTGTACTTCTAGAGAGCACGCTATGTTCATCAAGCTCGATATGGCTAAGGCTTATGACAGAGTCAATTGGGGTTTCTTGCGGAAAGTTCTTCTGGCTTTTGGCTTCAGTCAAGAATGGGTTAGCTAGGTTTGGA
This sequence comes from Thuja plicata, assembly GCA_018584345.1. Taxonomy (NCBI): domain Eukaryota; kingdom Viridiplantae; phylum Streptophyta; class Pinopsida; order Cupressales; family Cupressaceae; genus Thuja; species Thuja plicata. The sequence goes on from MU226476.1 coordinate 341,476, forward strand.
GCTATGTTACTACTCCCTCCTTCTCAGTCCTTCTTAATGGTGAACCGTCTGAGTTATTTGGGGCCTCTAGGGGTCTTCGCCAGGGAGATCCTCTTTCTCCTTATTTGTTTATCATTATGGCTAAGGGACTTGGCAGACTTATCAATTCTCATGTATCCCAAAATCTGATTCAGGGCTGGCGATGGGGAAATGGTCTGCCCACTCTTTCCCACCTCCAGTTTGTTGATGATACGACCCTTGCTGGGAGAGCTTGTATTCGGGAAGCTGAAGCCTTTTGGCTCACTTTGGATACTTATTTGGCTGCCTCAGGTCAGAAAATCAACGACCATAAGTCCTCTATTTTTTTCTTCAACACTCCTAAGCCTATTCAGCGGCGGATTGCTAATATCTTGAGATTTCAAATTGAATCTCTCCCTCTGACTTACTTGGGTGTCCCTATTGTGGTGGGAAGACAACCCAGGCTTTTCTGGCAGATCTTGCTCGACAAGCTTTGACAAAAATTCAATCATTGGACTCATAGGTGGCTCTCTACTGCTGGCAGGGTGACTCTCTTGCAATCTGTGATTCAGGCCCTTCCTATATACAGAAGCATGGTTTAGGCTACCTTGGTGTATTTTATTAAGGAATTTGATGCTCTTTCCTGCCAATTTCTTTGGAGTGGCAACTTGCAAAATTCTAAATGGAGCCTCATCAATTGGGATACTGTCTGCAGACCAAAAAAGGAAGGAGGCCTCAGCCTTCGTTCTACTATCTTGTGCAGTCAAGCTCTTGCTACCAAGCTCTATTGGCACTGGTGCTCCAGTCAGTCTCAGCTTTGGGCTCATATCCTGTCACACAAGTATTTACCTGGCGTTGAACCTTCAGATTTTTCTAGGTTTCCTCTTGAGGGAAGAGGCTCTATGGTGTGGAATACCCTCAAGATTGGTGCTCACCTGGTGAAGAGAAGTCTTTTTTGGATCTGTAACAGAGACATTGAGGCTCTATTTTGGAGTGATTCCTGGAATGGGCATCCTCCTCTCTTGTCCTCTCATCCACACTTACAGCCTCTTTGTTCTTTTTTCCTTTCTGCTGGATGGAATAAGGTGGCTCATTATAAGGAGGCTCATAACCTGGGCCTTGTTGTTGGTTACAGATGGAAGAATTCTTCTGATTGGCCGTCGGGTGGTTCTCTGGGGGATCGGTTGGAGCTTTCTCAGATCTTGGCTTCTAGGGAGTGCAGCTCTCTGCAGGAACCTGATGTTTTGGCTTGGGGAGGTGCTTCTTCCGGCAAGTATTCTGTTTCTTCAGGGTACCTTGCATTGACTAAGAAACTGTTTGGCGAGGTAGAGGTTTCTTGGTGGAAGAAAGCTTGGAATAGATTTTCTTGGCCTAAGTGTAACTTTTTCCTCTGGATTCTGGTTTACAATCGCTATCTTACTTGGGAGAATCTTTGCAAGAGAGGCTTCCAGGGGCCCTCCATCTGTGTCTTATGCCGCAATAGTGAAGAGACTGTTTCCCACCTTTTTTTCCAGTGCTTCTTTGTCAAGCAGATCTGGAACTTCTGGTGGAGTGTGTGGAGATGCTCGTGTTGGCATGTTTCTTCCTTGTCTAAGTTCTGGGACCGTCTGGGCCATCCCCCTTCCAAGACCTATTTTCTTCAGGCTGCTTGGACTATTGGCCCTTCCTTTATTTTATGGCATGTTTGGCTTGAGAGAAATAGGAGGATCTTTCATGAGGTGTAGCTGGGGATCAGACACCTGTGGGGAAAAATTGTTCATTCTCTTCATGAAACACTACTGGAAAAATGTGACTTTTGTGGAGGTTTGGACCCTGGAGATGCTGGTATTTACTCACGCCTCTCCTTTCCTCTTCAGGGCGGTGCCCCCTCTCTGCCCCACAGACGCGCTGGGAATAGAGCCAGACATCGCTCTCAGCGTGTTAATCGTGAGGGGCATTGGACTCCTCCCCAGTCTGGAGTTCTTAAAATCAACACTGACGACTCTTCTCGGGGAAATCCTGGACCGGATGGCATTGGAGGAGTTGGGCGTGATAGCTCTAGTGATGTTTAGTTTCTGTTCTCTATCTACAAGGGTTACCATACAAATAACCTCATGGAAGCCCTTGCTATCTTGGTTGCAATGGAACAATGCTATCAACATGGCTGGAGAAGAATTACCTAGGAGACAGACTCGCAGGTGGTAGTGAATTTATTGAATAGATGGAACCTTGTGGATGTGGATTGGCATTTGGCTCTGGTTATTCAATAGATCACTTAGTTATGCAATTCTTTGGAATCTGTGTCTTTTATGCATATCCCTCGGGAGTGGAACGGTGTGGCTGATTACTTGGCTAAATGGGCTTCCGAGCACGCGCTGGATTGGAATATTGTTGATCATAGGATGCTTCCCCCTAATTTATCTCATAATCTGGCTCAACTTGTTGACCAGGATAAAGCTCTTTAGTGCTCTTTGTTTCCTCTGTTGTTCTGTACTCTTTTGTATTCAATAAAATTTTTACCCCTCTTTTAGTGAAAAACAAGACATTGGGTAGATTGGAGTGGCCACCAACACTAATATGATCAATTGAATTCTACCAGGCAATAATAACCATTTGTGCTTCCATGCCTCTATTTTTAGCCTACATTTTGTGATTAGATCTTCTGATAATGACGTCTTAGAGGATCCAGAAAACCGCCGTACACCTAGATATTTTTATTTTTCTTATAATTCTCCAATTTACCAACCCAAAAGATTTGAAATTTTATTTTGTATTTCCTTCTTAGTATTGAAGAAAAATATTTTAGTCATATCATCACTAACCCAATGTCTTGCAACCTTGGCATATAAGTCCAATGTGTTTTTCACAATCTTGGCCTCTCTAACAGTGGCTTCACCAAAGAAAGTAGTGTCATTAGCAAATTGAGACTGTGAGATTGGATCCAAATCCTTGTGAATCTAAACACCCCTCCATAGTTCTTTGTTCCTAAGACTGTATATATCTGCTAAGAGATTCAGCCATGATTACAAAAAGGAATGGTGATATCAGATCACCTTGCCTGATTCCATTTTTATTGGAAAAATGTGGAGAGCCCACACATAGCTTAATCATTTGAATCTATTTATGGTCAAATCCTAATTTTGTTAGCTTTTCAAATAAAAACTTCCACCGCACCTTATCATATGCCTTGGACATATCCAATTTGATTATCATATTTTTTTTCTATTTGTTACTATTGAGTGTATTGTCTTGGCTGTTAGTGTAATACTATCTGAGATTTTCCTACGAGGAGTAAAACCATTTTTCTCTATTGAAATGAGTTTGGCCATTACCTTTTTCAGCTTGTTTGTGACTGCCTTGGTAATTATTTTGTATATAGTGTTTCATAAGATGATTGGACGATATCTGTCCAAATTTTTTCTTCCAACCTCCTTTGGGATGATGACCAATATAGTATTGTTGATTTCCTTCACAAATTTTCCTTTTTATCTTACTTCATCCACAACCATCCAAATGTCTTTCTTCAAGAATTCCTAACATTTTTTATAAAAATAGGCAGGAAAGCCATCAAGGCCAGGCGCTTTGTCAGGGTGTAGACCAAAAACAACAACTATTGTGAATGGTGCCATAAGCATGTCATTTTCTGCCTTGGTTATCTTAGAATAATTGAGAGGGGGGGGGGGGGGGGGGGGGGAATCAGTGGCCNGGGGGGGGGTGAATCAGTGGCCTCAAAAATTAATCCAATAAACTTTATACAACTTAAATAAACTTCTAGTTATCTTCAGTCCTACAAGATGAATGTTTTTAAATAATCTTATCAAATAGCTACTGCTTGGAGTTCACTGTTTATCCTTATTCTTAAGATTTACCGAATAGTAGTGTTAGTCTTTACCGAAATATAGTAATGACTTAGTGTTTACCAATCAATCTTGTTTTAGTAATGTGTAAAGAAAAAAATCAAAGTAATGAACCATATACACATTTGACACATGAATTTTTAACGTGGAAACCTTGTTAAGGAAATAACCACTTGGGAACAGTAACCCAAAATTTTCACTCTTCTGAAGTGAGCTCGGTGAATAGCCAACTCTGTTAAAGGTTACAAACACACTGTTAAGTGTGACATTGTTAGAGGATTTAAATATAATAGTTTGTCACTTGATATCTGACATCTCTCTATGCTATCTTCATGAACAAACCTTTTGATACTCCTTGGGATGTATCTCAATATAGAAAGGATAATTAAATCTTGCTCGGTTAAGAGACTTTCTGATCCAATGGTTAAACTAAAACAATAAATGATATGTGCATACATACAACTAAACTTTGGATATTTCCAGATCTATTGTAAGCTCAGAATACCTTTCTGATCAATGTTTCCCTTTTGTTCCTTTGCTCTACTTCTTTCTGCTCGGTGATGTTGTTTCTTTGTTGCTCGGTGTCCGCAGAAATATTAGCTTTGTTCTTTAGCTTGATTGATCAGGACTATATGAAGTCTTTTCCTTCACTAGTATTCTCTTCAACATATTCTTCTCTATTCACCCACCACTAATTCATAATGAATTAGCTTGTCTCTTTTATAGACATGATTGTGACCATTTCTAAGTCCTTGTCTTTCTTGTTCTTGATGTAATCCTGAAATCTCAGTATTCTTGCTTAAGTTTTTATCTCGTAGATCTCTTCTTGACAACTGGAATAAAACTAGCTTTAAAACTCTAGATTATCTATAGCTTTTAACTTTTCGATCAAAACAATATAATCAACCAGTTAACTCTATCTTTAGCTCCTGTCAGCTAAGATGTTTTGTTGTTTTCCTAACTTCTGTTCTTGTCAGTCAACACTCCATTTGTGCTCGGTGACTATTGCAGATAGCTTGGGCATCAACTTCAAGTCTCGTCGGTGAAAACTATAGTTAGCTTCGGGTAACACTTGCTCTCAGGCAACACTGTGTCTTTCTGTCAGGAAATATTGTGAACTCTCGAGTTTCACTGTCCTCGGGTTACATTGTCTGTCTGGTTGCACTATCCATCTTTTTACTCTGCCTGTCGGGTTGCACTGTCCATCGGTTTGTGTTTACCGAAAACAAATCTTTGTTACTTTGTATTTCCAAGTGTTGTGACAATATGAGTATGAGAAATCATATCATATTTAGTTGACATCAATGACAATATAATACATTAACTGATTTAATGGCTTGCATTAACTTTTGCATTTCAGTGATCATCAACTTTGTCATCTTCAAACATTCAATAAGTTGTAGTTCATCAAGTTATCAATTCTGGAGTTGCCTCAAGCATCTCATCCATGCATTGAGTCTCCACCACCTCATCTGAACTGAAAATCTTTTCATAATAATCAGTAGAAGCCCTGCCAATGCTAATTTTATCTTTGCAAATGTTGTCATTCCCATCATTTAATTTATTTATATGATTCAAAGCACTTCTAACTTTGACTAATGCATGAAAAAGTTTCATGTTCTTGTCCCCATCTTTAATCTAGATTTCTCATGCTTTGTCTCTCCAGCAGATTTCTTCTCGGCATAAGATTTCTCAGAGATAAGTTTTCAATTCCTTTTCCATTAAGTAATCCTCTTGATTCATTCCATCCTTTAATACCTTCTGATTTAACATTCTAAATCTTTTTCAAGTTTTTCCTTTTCTTCGAATGTGTTCTTAGAAGGTTTCTTTTTTCCATACTCTTAGTTTGTTTTTTATGAATGAAATTATTTTGGCAAAGAAAAAATTGGGCATTCCTTGAAAGAAATTTCTCTCATTCCACTAGGCTTCGAGTGTTTCAGTGAATGATATTTATCTCCACCACATATTTTGAAATTTGAAATAATCACTCCCCAATTGATTTCATTATCAATTTCCTGTTGCACTAGGAAGTGATCAGATACTCCATATGGCAGCGTTGTCGCAGTGAGAGGTGCGTTGTCTATAATCCATTGTGGACCAGATAAGAATCTATCCAGACATTCTATGATATTTTTGAAACCTATCCTTTGATTGGTCCAGGTGAACCAACCTGAGGAAGGAATGCAACCTTGGGCACCTATCTTGTTTACAAAGTTCCTGAACTCAATCATATCTTTTGTTACTTTGTTTGTGCCTCCATTTTTATCAATGAGATCTGAGATGGCATTGAAGTCACCACCTATGATAAACCTCTAGTTTCTATTATTAATCACATCATGACTAACCTCATCCCAAACCGTTGCTTTGTATGTTGATTGTGTGGGTCCATATATGTTCCATACGTAGAATTCAAGCGAGCACGATTTGCTATGTATTCGACAAGAATTCTAGTTCTTCCTTTTGTTGATTGTTGTTACAAAGATTGTGGTAGCTTTCCATAGAATCCCTAGTCCACCGGCATGACCTTTAGTAGTCTAGAAGATCCCAAACCATCCTTTTCAATATCTTACAAATTTTTCTACATCTTCCTCATTACATTTTGTCTCTTGAAGCATTACAATGTCACATGCAACTCTATTCAGATGACATTTCACCATCCTACGTTTGTTACGGGTCATCAGAACCCTGACATTCCATGTGGCGATCTTCATTGTTTCCCAAAGGAGCTCTCAACTCCCTTGGTACTTTCCTTTCTAAAGAGCTCAACAATATTATGAATTCCTTTTTCAGCCGCCTCATCTTCCACGTAATATATCGGTTGATTGGCTTATGCATCACATATCTGTTATCCCAATTTCATCATTATTCCCATCCTCCTCAAGTTTCCAGTCATTTTTTAGTTCCAAATACAAGTCGCACCGCCATGAATCATTATCTTGTTGTTCTACTCGATTATTCATTTCCTCTACTGGCAGAATTGCCAAATTATGGTGATTGTCTGGAATAGGGGACTCATTCCTTAGGTGAGGCATTGTTCAATTCTTAGGAATTCCTTGCTTTGGTACAACCTTCTTAGCAATGCTCCTCAAATCCATCTTCATTTTTGGGATCCAAATGTTCACCTTCTTTTGTGGCATTCTACAATTTTTTGTGGGATGATTCCTTCTTCCACATCTCAAACACTAGTATTTCTCCTCATCAATCTCTATCGATTGAAACTAAATCGATTTGTGGACTTTAAGTTTGATTTTTTTCACAATTTTCCTTATAGGAGCGATCTTAATCCTTGCATATAAATAGGAGTTGCTTTGAACAATATCTTCATCTATGTCAATTAGGGTTTTGAGTGCTCTTCCAATCTTTTCCCGTACTTCCTTGGTCCAATATTCCAATGGGAGGTTGTTACACTGAATCCATATTGATTTGGCATAGGATTTTGTTTCAAGTGGATTGAAGTTCCTACACCATTCTTGAATGTAAAGGGGATTTGCATCCATAGTCCATATTCCACCGTTAAGCATCTTCGCTTGTTCTTCTTGTGTGAAAAATACAACTGTGAAGAAACCCTTGGGGAGAAATTTTGTGTTTTGGGGTGTTTTCCACTTTTCCTCAATCCATTTCTAAATTTTCTATTTATCATATCTTGGCCCAATAAATATACAAATGATTCACAGATTTTCCAAATAATTGATGTCATCTTCAACCTCATTTTTTAAATCAATTTTTATCCTATCATCATCTTCATAATTCAACTCACAACATAGAGTAGAGGAAGGCGTTGAATGTTGGTTTTGATTCACAAAACCCTATTCTGCATTATACGTGTTCTACCCAATTTTATTCTTCTTTTCTTCGCGTTGCACCATTTTTTTCTTTATTCCCCATGTGAATATATAAATACATATATTATAATATAAGTGGAGGCCCTACGTGAATATAAGTGGAGGCCCTATGTGGGGCCATTGCCTATATTAAAAAAACACTATTTAGGTATCGGATATCCGATACCTCTAACATGAAATTTGAAATTTACAATGGCGTTGACATTTTATTGTTGGTGTCATTGTTTTAGGTATCAAATATCATATGCATATCTGATATTTGATACATAAAAATTTCAAACCTTAATGCATTATATATGTAATGCATTACATATACAATGCATTACATATGGAAGAGAGAGAGAGAGTCTCTCTCTCTATCCAATTCTCTCCCTCTCTTGTCCCCTCATCTCTATCTCTCTCCTTGTTCCATATGTAATGCATTATACATGTAATGTGTTAGGTCTGGTTAAATTTTTTTTCAAAGAAATAAGTCCTTGGTCTATGTTTACAAAAGGGTCCAATATAAATTTTTGAAACCCTTGCTTCTATGCTTCTAATGTAAAATTTGTTCCTAAAACCCTAAGCATCGAAGCAGTTTCTAATTATGTGTTACCTTTTTGCCACTTAAGTTATGTCTATTGCATGTGTTCTTTTAAAGATGTTTGCGTTCAATAAGTTTTGTGAGTATCCTAACATTGTGATCCCTTATTATCCCTAAGTCTAAAGTCCGCAAGTGTTTTATTAAACCCACTATCTGTCGAGCTAATGTGTTTTGATCTAATGGCCCACTTAATAGCTTATTCCCGAGGTGCACGACATCTATCTCATAAGCCATTAAGAAGTAGTGCCATGTGTCTTTGGTGGGTCCAATAGTCAGAAAAGGCTTCAGTTAAATAGTGAGCATATACTGTTTCATCGAATGGTTGAATTAATTGCTTAATCTCAACATGATTGACATCTATCCTATAAACGATTAAGTATGAGCGACGTGTATCTTTGGAGTGACGCGGGCCTTGTCACAGGCAGTTTGACGGAGATTAAAGCACAGACAGATCTAATGGTTGACTTGACCGTTTATGGCTAAGATGTGCACCATCTAAAGTATAAGCCATTAAGTGGTGGCGACATGTGGCAATTGGTGGGCCCGAGTAATATGAACATTTGTTGCTTAAAGTGAAAACAGATTTCTTTTGATCCAACGGATGAATTACTGGCTTATCCCAAAGATGCGCAAGATCTATCAGTTAATCCATTAATCCATGATGTCGCATTTCTAGATGATGACATGTATTCCATTAACAGTAAAGGTGATCGCAGGTTAAAAGGTGGACAATCCAAAGAAGGTCTAACGACTGACTTAATCGCTTAACAACAAAGTAAACATGATCTATCACTTAAGCGATTAAGCTGTGACGCCACGTGTCCTAGTGGGTCTGGCTGAGGTCGTAAAGAAGGAACTAAAGGCAAAGCAACTGCAGAATGATCCGACGGTCGACTTAATCACTTAAAGGCAAAGTGATCGACATCTAAAGGATAAGCGATTAAGTTGTGGTGACGTGTGGCAGAGGGTGGGCCCTGTACATCGCAAAGATGAGTTAAAGAAGGTGCAGTTTCAGAAAGATCAGACGACTCACTTAATGACTTAAAGGAAAGATGCGGGAGATCTAGCGTTTAAGCCATTAAGCGGTGTTGACGCATGTCCAAGTTGATGAGTTGCGGCTGTAGTTAGTAAACTCAAGGTAAAATAACTAGTGGCTAGGTTAAGATAGATCTGACGGTTGACTTGATCGCTTATGGAGAAGATGCACGAGATCTATCATTTAAGTGATCAAGTCGTGCTGACATGTGTCCCAAATGAATAGTTGTTTCCGGGAAGTAATGAGAGCCACCCGATGAAGGAGATGTTGTTGAAGATATACGGTCTGAATTCAAAGTTCTCAAAATGGTCATCTGTAAACCGTTAAGCCGCGAGTTTCAAACCAGGTGAATTGATTGCAAAGCGTGTGGCCACTTCAGTTGAATTCAATGTGAAAGACTGATTTGATTGAAGCCTTATAATTTATTGCTTACACTCGAAGCTGCCATAATCATCAAAGTCATTCAAGAGAAGATCATAATTGCAGCGATATTGAGCTCTGTGTGAAAAATTGCAGAACAGGTAAGTCTTCTATGATAAAATAGAAATCCATGCTTTCAGTAAGGTTTGGAAATTTTGAAAGAGTTATAGAATTGTTAATATAATCTGAAAATCATTCTTGAAAGAAACCCTAGATTCAAAAAATGGCCCCTAGGATTAAATTCTCTGGCAATGTGGAGTATAAAGATAGAAATGTACGAGATGACCTTATACAACAATTGAGTGGGTCTACAAATGATGCTACCCAGATTAAAAGAATTGTTCCAGTACATCCTCATTTTAGAGTCGGGAGGGCTTGTATGATATGGGTAGATGGGCCAAAGATGCTAATATTAGCACAGTAGTTTAAATTTGTTCAAAATTGCTTATAACCAGAGGAATGCTCCCTCCATAGATTGCAATATATGGGATCTTGATGTAGGCAAGTTGATAGTTCCTAGAGTGTTCATGGATACAAACCTGTTAATGACCTCTCAGTTCAAATGGATGATATTTATTTTGACCACTTCAAAGAGGTATTTCAGACTCATAAAGAGTATTACAGGAATGAGGCCTTGAAAGGATATTTTAATAAGATAGGGGGTCTTATTGTAGTAGGCCCAAATACACCAGAGCCTTTTAAACTGGACTATTTTAATAGCAAGGCTAGGGGAATGTATAGTGCCATGTGCTAGGAGAAGATGAGGAAACAACGATGCATGTCCATTTCATGCTTATGGTTGTTCAGATTTTGCATCCCCACCTGTCAGTTATTTTTTATTATGCTACCTACATTACTGAGTTAATGCATCAAGGTCTGATATGTATTAAGGATAAGAAGACACTCAAGCCAATGGGGTGGTACTCCTTGATGATGCATATGATTTTGTTTAATAATTCTGATTACTTTGAAGAAGAAATGGACCTCACCAAATTTCAGGATGATGAAGATATGCATGTTCAGTTGTGGACTGTTGACTTGTCTTGGGACAGAAAAGAGGCTAGTTTCATAAATTTTGACAGATCTTTTACTTCTAGGCTTAGAGAATTATTGTGTAAGGACAACCCTAGGATTGATAAAGATGTACTGAGACTTTTGAGACCTTTGGAATATGCCCCAGAATTAAAAAATTGTCCACAATTGGGGTGATTTTATTTTATACCCTGTTTCAACAGTCATTAGGGTTTATGGCTTTAGGGGAACTCCAAATGTTCTTCCTTACAAAGTGCCACTAAAGATTGGTCTGGCAGAGATTCTTAGGCAACTAGGTAGATTGCAAGAAGAAGCCTTAACAGGTAAAATGAAAGGAAGAAATTTCCCTACCCTTACCAGAGTCCATCATTTTATCATTACAAAGGGGGGATGAACCCAATTTGATAAATACCTAGAGCCATACCATTTAGCAACATTTGTGGTAAGGTGTGCAGATAATGAAGGTTTTATCATTGACATGTTGAGGAAGAGAACCAAATTCCTGACACTAGATCATCAGTTCAATTTTCCAGAGGATATCATAAGGAATGAATTTGATCTGATTGAACAAGAGATTAAGAAAGAGAAGTGGTTAGTTTATAAAACATATTTGGATTTTATCCATAATTTTGATAGATCTTATGATCCCTTGAAGGCATTTGCATCCTGGGAAAAGAAAATAGAATCTTTGATGAATATGTTTGAGGACATAATGCAAGCCCTAGATCAGAAGAAAAAGAAAGTGATGGAAGCAAAGCCAGAAAAGGCTAAATCTGTCTTGAGAAGGATGTCACAAGGAAGGGTTGTCCCACTAGGGAGGTATGTGGTATACCAGCGAAGGGGTTACAACACAATTTTTCCCAAAGATGAGAAGGCATCTGAACAAAAGGGGAAAAGGCCAATGGATACCAGTGCCAAGACTTTGCCATCCCCAAAAAGGTAGAGGGTAGAGGGAAAAGAGAAACAACAGGGTGATATCTATTCCCCTTCTCAGTCCCCCCTGCATATGGATGACGAAAGTATTGTTGAGCAATTGGTAAGGATGGTAAATATTGGACATATTTTTTTTACATCCCAAGAGCTACAAGAGGGAGTGCCAGAGGCACCCAAGCATGCAACATTGGATCTTACAGTAGCAGAATTTGTTGGGAAAGAACTGGACCCTATTACCAAAAAGGCCAGCGAGGAATTTTTATCTAATGATAAATTTGTTAAGGCTAGGGCGTTCATCCAATTCCTGTGGAGAGTTCACATCGATGAGTTCAAAGAAAAATGTCAAAAGTTGCAAGAAGGTCAACCTAACAAGAGCAAGGAAGACATTGAAAAGGAAGTGAAATAGGACATGATGACCAAATTTGATAAGATAACCCCTGAAGAAGGCAGGGAGTTAGTAAAGGAAAAGGGAGTCCTCATCTTGCCTCAATGGGATCTGGCTTATGCCATTATATTTGATGTTGTAAGGAAAGAGGCCAACCAGTGCATGCCAGTGGGACATCAATTGGTGACCAATTCAGTGAAGATCATGCAACACTGGCAATATGGTCTTTGAAAAGGAAAGATAAAAGGAAAACTAATGAGGATGATCAGACTGAGCATACAGGTAGCCTCATAGTGAAAAGAGTCTCGGATACCTCAGGGGTGGAAGCAGCTAACCTCACTCTGCAAACAACAAAATTAAGCTTAAAGGTAGCTGAGAAACAAGAAGATGCTTTCAATAGCCTAACATAAAAGTATGAGGTTGTCATGAAGGCTTACAATGATGAAAAGACCAAATCTATTGAAAAGGACAATAGAATTGCCTTCCTTGAGGGAAGACAAATAGTTCAATTTGTGCCTCAGAGGATGATTACACAAGATCCTCACCAGCCATCCTCATCAATCCCTATCATAACTTATCCTCCTTCCCGTGCACCATCAAATCCTACCACACAAGAGGATTTGGAGCAAGAAAAGGCAACATTGATTTCTAAAAGAACGGAGATGGAGAAAACAAAGAAGGAATGGGTTGAACAATCTACAACTTTCAAGGAAGCAGAGGCATGGGTGAAGCATAAATATGCTGACAAAATACATAACACCCTTAGGCATTGCACCGATGAATTAGTTCCTACTGCTAATTATGCATAGGGGAAGAAAATTGTCAACATATTGAATGAATACAATGCAGATAAGGACAATTTGGATCAAATGGTGAATAGATGGAAGGGAAAGAGAGAAGAATTGAAATTCTTCCACACCACATGCAAAGAAGAAAGCAATGTTGACATTGTCTTAATTGGTACTTATAAATGTGGCAAATTATTAATGGACATGGATATAAGAAGGAGCATCATCATAAGGAAGGTAATGGCCTTGAAAAGGGAATATTCAAAGGACAGGTATGAGATGTTTCCCAATCTTTTTAAGAAGACTGGTGGTATAAAGGGTGAAGCACTATGGTACAGACAGATGAATGAGGCATTGGCCATAAGAACCAATAGCATAATTACCCTGGAAAGTACACTACTGTTTGTTCAAACAGTTGAGATAGTTGGTAAGGCCAGAGCATTTATTGAATTTTGGTTAGAAGAGATTGAGAAGGCAAGTGCCAAGTGCAAGGAAATTAATAGCAGAAAGGATGAGGTCTTGAGCTTTGCTTGGCTGAGTGATGAGGTGTATACCTCTTGGAAGGACAAGTACACTATAGTTGATCCAGGAGAAGATGACGACATGCAAGTGGACAATGAGGCCTAATAGGTTGGATGATATAGATAAAGATGAAGATCCTACATCACCAATATCAAGCACAACGGACTCCAGGTGGCTGCTTCCGAACAACCTTCAAGCAGTTATAAGTACAAGGCGGTCAGAAGACAAAAATATATTAAATATCTATTATAAAAAGTGGTTATCACTTCATTAGCTATTTTGTCTTTTTACTGAGTCATTTGTTTTGTCCTTATTCCAAATGATCCGTAACTTGTTGCAATCCTATTCTATAAAAGGATTCCCAAGATCATTGGAAAGGGCTGAAAATTTTGTATTGCAAACAATTTGTAAAGTTTTCGGTCAAGAGGGGAAAGATAGTATAATTTGTACTAGATAGTGTAAGAAGTTAGAAATAAAGTTGAGAGATCTTTTGTAGGTTATTGAAGAGGTTATCTCTGAGTAATTTTTGCATACTGGAATAAGATTTTCTAAATTTAATACAAAGATCCAGATTCCAATCTCTCATGTGTTATGTGTCTTGTGAGTTATGAATTTTTAGATTCATTAGCATAGTTTTGTCTGTGTTTATGTACTTACTTGAGAGTTTTGATCTAGGATCATATTAAATTAGGCTCTGATTAATGCATGGATTCATTTGACACATGCTAGGATTCTATTAGTAGTAGGGGTTTGGGATAGTTGTATTATGATTTGAAGTCTTTGGTGAATATTAATTTTAGTATATTGTATCTGAGTCAGAATATAGCCCACGGGATAAATCACTGATCTAAAGCTGATAAGTTTTGTATTATTGCATATCTAGTTGCACATTGGCTGTATTTTCCTACAAACAAACATTTAAAATCCATTAAGTCTACATTTGTGTAAGTTTGTTACAAATTTCTATCTCATGCTCAATTTCATGGTTGATGTTCAATGGGTAATTAGTCAGTTATCTAGTATCTCTCGTTTATGTTGAGTCATTGTGAGATTACTGCTTGATAGTACCATATTAGATATATCAGAAGGTATTACAGGGTATCCCCCCTTGGTGTAGCAGGACCTAAAGAGTAGAATTATTAAGAGAGTGCTTGTTAGTTGGTCCTTTTCTTGCATGAACAAATATTTGGAGGTGGCTCCTCTATAAGATAGTCATAAAGGGAAGAGATTATTGTTGTTTTTATTGCAACATAAAAAGAAACCAACAAAATGACGACTCTACTGGGGAATAGTCTTTCATTGCAATAAGCGAGTAAGGTTTCTCAAGTTGAAATGCACTCCTGACCTACTTACTTATCAATACAAGTCGGTTGACCATTGTAGCACAGAGTTATAATCTTTGCATATCCCAGTGATCTATATTATGTTTGAAAATATATCGGCATAGATGCTTAGAAATTGTTGATATCTGTGACCCGTGAAAACTTTCCATAACCAAATTTTGTTACTCAAGTTAGTGTGTATTTTCCCAGCTATTTGTTGGGTGGCAACTCGAAGAAATTAGTGCATCAGTGCTGAGTTACAATTATCTGATACACCACTGTCTAGCTATGAGTTACAAAAATACCAGATCCAGGATGAACAATCATCCTGAGAATGAATTGGAAAGTGAGATTCCATCCACTTCTAGAGTTGAAAAACCATTGAACAGAAATGTTGCTAGAGTTACTCCCCAAGCCTGGAGGTAGAGAAGGAACATAAGAATGGATACTCTCATTCCTCCTAATCATGAAGAAGAAAATGTAGAAGTTGAACAAGAAACACAACCAGGATTGGGAGTCTATGGGGAGTATTACTCTCAGAGTGAAAGGGTTGACGATGTTCCTAGATATACCAAAAAGGTGGTTTGTGGTAAGTCCTGGGGACATGAGACAAGGTCCAGATCCAAAAGTAGAGGTGAAGAGAATAGTGTATAGTAAAAAAATGGAAGCACTTCCATGATAGGCTGGTTTAGCCTTCTGAGTAGGTGGTTTGGGGTCATATCAAGCACCTTGAATGGGTTCCTAACTTTGACCTAGCTTTCCCCCTGTTCTTCCTCTCTTTCCACTTATTTCCATCCAGTTTTTGGCATCCTGGACTGCAGATTTGAGGTCTTTGGCCTCAGGGTTAGGGTCGACCTTTTGGGTCTATGTCGACCTCGACCCTGACCTAGGTCAAGGTCGACCTCGACCTTGACCCAGGGTTCAAATCTCAGGGTCCCACAATTTTTGGATGTCGGTCTTTGCAAAAAGTCATTTCCCACTTCCAAGTTGGCTGTTTCGGGTTCCGAAGTGGTGATTCCTAAATTATATTTAACTTAGGTCCTCTCCTAGGGGTAAAGACTTTAATGGGAATCTAATTCTCCTATGTCGGCCTACTTAGAAGATTGTGCCCTAATTTCATATAAAAGGAAGCCTTTCTCTCTCATTTTCTCTAAGTCTTCTAGGTGCAAAAAGCTCTAACCAAGATTTTGTCAAGGACCAAAAGGTTCAAGCATCCATTGTTCTACATGTTCTCAAGCTTTCAAGGTGTTCAAGTTTTCCTCTCAAGCATTCAAGTTCTCCATTGAAGATCAAGGATTCAAGCTTTCAAGCCTTTGAAGAGATTTGGTTTAACCATTCAAGATTTATCATTCAAGCCCTAGATCTAGCCATCATGATGGTTTGATCTTCCTTCAAGATCCTTTGTGCATCCTCAAGACTCTTTCATCATCTCTTCAAGGTGGATTTCAAGCATACAATCATGGAGGTTTATGGTTTGTAAAGTCCATGCTTTCATATTTACATACTTGCTACATTTGGATTACAATTGCATATCTATTAAAGATCATAGCTTCATTATTAGATTCAATTCTACTACTTACTAGCATTCTATACTTTATTGATTTCAAGGTTAATTCCTAAATCGGGGTTTGACTAAGGCAAACCCCTCTCCCCCAACAAACAAATCTCTTTTTCTTGCAGGTACAAGTTCAGGATTGAAGATTTGAACTCAAATCTGGATACCTTTTTCAGCGAACTATCGGGATCCGTGAACAGATTTTCTGTCGGACCTATGCAGGCCAGGGTCAAGATTATTGGGTTAGGGGTGACATTTTTGGGTCAAGGTCGACCTTTTTTCTCAAGACGGTGTCAGATCATAAAAATATTTCTGGGTTTTGTTCGTCTCTGTGTTTCCTTTCCAGATCATACTTCAATTTTTCTAGAAACAGAGTACAGACCCCAAAAAACAACATTCTTTGATCTGCCCTATCTTAAGGATAGTGCATTCCTCCTATCCATTTGAATTTAAATACTTAATAATTCTAAACCTATCACTCATTTACATTCATTTTCACACACATTTTTAAGAGGGAAACCTAGGATCTCCTCCTTTATTCTTATTTCCAATAGATTGATTCATTTATGCATTGATCCTTTTTAGGTTGATCAATTTGGATCCTTCCTTTGTACATTTGAGAATAAAGGGGAATGTCTTATTTATCCCTCCACTCTAAACATTAAATCTAAGGTGATAAGTGATTTGAGTATCAAAACACTCTTATTCTATTAACATCATTTTTCTTCTTTACAAATAGGAATGCTCCAAGTGATCCGAGCTCTCCCTCGTCTGAAAGACCACATACCCATCATCACAGAAGAGAGAGAACCATCATGGAGGAAAATTTACAATCTGACATGACTCTTGTAGATTCTGAAGAGATTTTTGAAGAAGAGGGTGAATTGGAGAGGAATATCCGAGAGCAAATTGCCTTGAGACAAAAAAGAGAAAGAGAAAAGGAGGAAAGAATCAGACATGCTCAAATTCAATCCGACCAGTTGAAAAGGAAACTACGAGATTTGGAGGCAATAAATGTTGTTGTTATACCTAAGACACTTGAACATGAACCTGTTGTCCAACAATTGTATGACATACCAAGGCCCAAGGATAAAGGTAAACAAAAGGTAGAAGCTATTGAAATAAAGGAGCCAGTGAGCAAAGGGAGTATAGTGGATCCCAAGGTTAAACTGGATACTGAGTTGGAGAGAGCCAAAAGAGAGAGGGAAATCATAGCCAAGGAATTAGAGAAGGATGAATTGGAAGCCTTTGCTCTTGAAATGAAAAAGAAAATAGAATTTCTTAGGCAAACCTCTGGTCCTCATCCTGCTGGTGCTGGTCCTAAAATGTCTCTGAATTCAGGAATGAATTTACCACCACCTGTTGATTATGGAAATGCTACCACTTCAAGTACTCAAGCTAACATTTCATCTCAAAAAGCTCATGTCTATACTGAAAGGTACATACAATTTATTTTCCTTGGCATTCCTGGTTATCCAAATGAGATTCATAAAAAAATAAGGGATAAAATTCCTAAGTTTGTTGGGAATAATGTTATAACATGTGAGGAACATCTAAAACATTTTATGGATATGGTTGATGACTATGAAATTGTACATGATGATGTTATCATGAAATTATTTGTGCAATCATTAATTGAGGATGCTAGGGACTGATTTAAAGGATTGCCCCATGAATGTATTGGGTCCATGGATGAGATGAAGGAATGTTTCACGGACAAATATGGGGACAAGACTAATGAAGGGTTCATGTTGAATGAGTTCAACAACATAAAGAAGAACCCAAATGAAGAAGTGGTGGAATTCAATATCAGGTTTCAAAGGGAAATGCACAAGTTGCTACAAGTGATGAGACTAGATGACAAGGTATGTCTTGCTACCTATCTAAATGATTTTGATGCAAAATTGGGTTATTTGTTAAGAGATAAGAACCCTATAAATATTAGGGAAGTATATAAGGTAGCAGTCAACATTGAGACAAATAGAAGAGTTTCTGGGAAAGTGGGCAGGAGAGAAGATTGGAAACCCACCAGGTATAATAAGAAAGAATTAGATAAACCCTCGAGTTCTAAACCTAAGGAGGATGATAACCTTAAGTTGATTCTGAATGCTTTAAAAAATTTAAAGCCTGGAGAGAGTAGTCACAATAGGGTTTCAAATAATGATAAGCCTTCCTATGGCAATTTCAACAGACAGCCTAGGATGCAAAACTATCCTTATACTACTCAGTGGAAAGATGGGAAACCTATTGTCCCACAAAAGAAGGATAAATCTGATGAAAAAACTCTTGATCCCCTGCACAAAACCTCTATAAATATGTGCAATGATAATCCTTGGTGTGTAGCTTGTCAGTCTCCACATAATCTTGAGTATTGTGTCATTGCTGCCAGAATTTCTGCCACTGAAGAAAATGAAGAAGATGAAGAGGAACAGTATGATGATAGTGGTTGTGTTATGACTTCCTCACTGGTTAATGAAGAAACATATTATCAGCATGATGATTCTAACATACAGGATTGGGAGATTGATAATATGAGATGTAATGCTGAAGGATGTGATGAGACCCTTGTTCTGAGAAGGCCATCTGATGAAGAAATTTCTGAGATCATAGCAAATATGGTAGCACAAGCAAGGGGTAAATATATTTTGAGAAATAGAGCAGTTGGAAATGTAGATGGAAAACCTGCTGGTAACTTTATCAAGGATACCCCAAATAGTACCAAGAGGCCACAAGAAAAGGAGAAACGGGCTGAAGGTACAAATAAAATTTTGATCAAAAAAGGCAACAAACCTACTGGCCCAAGCGTATATAAAGAAAAGGTGAAAAACCATAAAGTACCATACCTCATTCCAAAAAGATGATAAACCACATAAGGGAGATGAAGCAAAACTGGCTACTCAAGCAGAAGATGTGGATTACACAAATCAAAGATCAGACATTTCTGATATGAAATATACCCCTATGGATGTGGGGCAACTTTTGTCTCAGATAACTGTTAACGTACCTCTACTAGAAATGATGAGGATAGGGGAGCATAAAGAAAAATCTCTGACATGGGTAAAGGGTGTTAGCTCTACCAAGATTATGGGGCCAAAGCAAAATAAGAAAGTGTCTGACACTAAGGACAAATCAACAAAGGAATCTGATGAGCTTGTATCAAATATTCCTCAAATCTACTTGAATACCAATATTGTTAATACTACTGCAGAAACTGTTCATCCCTTTTTCTTGACATTGTTAATAAATGGTAAAATGCTAAAAAATTGCATGATTGACTCTGGGGCATCTAACATTGTCATGTCTGCAAAAGTCATGAGATCTATGGGATTGAAAGTGGACACACCACATGGGAGATGCCAAGCTATGGATTCAAGAGAAGTGCTTTTTATAGGCGCTATTAAGGCTTTGCCTTATAAATTGGTAGCTTTCCCAGACAAAGTACTAACAATGAGTGTGTTGGTTGTAGACATTCCCCCTCAATATGGAATGTTATTATCTAGAAAATGGAGTGCATCTATGGGGGGAAGCATTCAATGTGATTTTTCATTTGCCACCTTCATCATTAATGGTGAGAACATCAAAGTATCAAGGGAAACCAGAACTCCTCATATAATTGAGGATTAGGATGATAACAACATGAATTGCTTCTTGGATACTGAGATGGGGTCGTTTCAAGTGCGGGAAAGCCAAGTTGCAAGAAAATCACAACCTGCATTGTTGTCAGAAGATGTGAATAATTTATCTGAACAAAATAAGTTATGGATAATGTGTTTTGATGGTGTCAGTTCTAGGGAGGGGGTTGGTACTGGGGTTTTGTTGATATCTCCCTTTGGAAAAACCTTCAAATTTTCATTTTCTCCGTTGTTTACTTGTACAAATAATGTGGCAGAATATGAGGCTTTGTTGATAGGTCTGAGATTAGATGCAAGACATGGAATCAAATGCATCAGAGTTATTGGAGACTTTGAGTTGGTGGTATCTCAGATCAAATCCAAATATGCATCCAAGAACCATAGATTGAAGCAGTACCGAAATGCAGTCTGGGACGAGTTAGAAAGTTTTGATGCATTTGGTATTGATTGGATGGATATGAGCCAGAATAGAATGAAAGATTTGTTGGCTAACATTGCTTTAAGGCCAGAAGACATTACTTTTGTTGGAATTTTTGAAATAGAAGTTCAGGCTAGGCCTTCAATACTAGACAATGTGGATAAATGGCAAGTATTTGATGATGATGTAGATATTCTAAGAGTCTTGTAATGTGAGGCAGGTCTTGAAAATAAAGAGATAGATTTCACTAAGTATGTGAAAAACATTGATGGAAAGGATATTGTCTTAGGAAAAGAAATATTGCATCTAAAGTCAAATAAAGTCCCAAAGGGACTATTTGTTTAAGAAAGATCCTTTGATAGTAAGGATAGACCATATTGTTGTATGCACCCTAAAATGGTCGCCTAGACTTTGGGCCCCATTTATTATTTTATAAATTTATCAAATTTCTGAATCAATGCTTTGGAACATTTCCAATTCAAATCAATTTCCTTGATCAAATTGTAAT
>MU226476.1:382339-396212 GCA_018584345.1 Thuja plicata
TGGGAATGAGGATAGGAGAGACATGTCCCTTCATGGGACATGTCTATTCATTATTATTTATAAGAAAGGACATACCTCTTCCAACTAATTATAATTTAATCAATTATTAATTAAGAATAATAATAATATAATAATTTAATATTAAATATTAAATTTCATATGATTTATAATAATATAACATATATATTATATTATTATTAATCAGTATATATTATATGTATTCTAATGATCATACGACTGAAGATACAAACATTAACATAAAGGATGAAGCACTATGGTACAGGCAGATGAATGAGGCATTGGACATAAGAACCAATAGCATAATTACCCTGGAAAGTACACTACTGTTTGTTTAAACAATTGAGATAGTCGGTAAGGCCAGAGCATTTTTTGAATTTTGGTCAGAAGAGATTGAGAAGGTAAGTGCCAACTGGAAGGAGATTAACAACAGAAAGGATGAGGTCCTTAGCTTTGCTTGGTCGAGTGTTGAGGTGTATACCTCTTGGAAGGACAAGTACACTATAGTTGATCCAGGAGAAGATGACGACATGCAAGTGGACAATGAGGCCTAATAGGTTGGATGATACAAATCAAGATGAAGATCCTACATCACCAATATCAAGCACACCAGACTCCAGGTGGCTGCTTCGGAACAACCTTGAAGTAGTTACAAGTACAAGGCGATCAGAAGACAAAAATATATTAAATATCTATTGTAAAAAGTGGTTATCACTTCATTAGCTATTTTGTCTTTTTACTGAGTCATTTGTTTTGTCCTTATTCCAAATGATTCATAGCTTGTTGCAATCCTATTCTATAAAATGATTCCCAAGACCATTGGAAAGGGCTGAAAATTTTGTATTGCAAACAATTTGTAAAGTTTTCAGTCAAGAGGGGAAAGATAGTATAATTTGTACTAGATAGTGTAAGAAGTCAGAAATAAAGTTGAGAGATCTTTTGCAGGTTATTGAAGAGGTTATCTCTGAGTACTTTTTGTATACTGGAATAAGATTTTCTGAATTTAATATAAAGATCTGGATTCCAATCTCTCCTGTGTTATGTGTCTTGTGAGTTATGAATTTTTTGATTCATTAGCATAGTTTTCTCTGTGTTTATGTACTTACTTGAGAATTCTGATCTATGATCATATTAAATTAGGCCCTTATTAATGCATTGATTCATTTGACATGTGCTAGGATTCTATTAGTAGTAGGGGTTTGGGATAGTTGTATTATGATTTCAAATCTTTGGTGAATATTAATTTCAGTATACTGTATCTGAGTCAGAATATAGCCCAATGGATAAAGCATTGATCTAAAGCTGATAAGTTTTGTATTATTGCATATCTAGTTGCACATTGGCTATTTTTTCCTACAAACAAACATTTAAAATCCATTAATTCTACATTTGTGTAAGTTTTTTACGAATTTGTATCTCATGCTCCATTTCATGGTTGATGTTCAATGGGTAATTAGCTAGTTATCTAGTATCTCTCGGTTATGTTGAGTCATTGTGAGACTAATGCTTGATAGTACCATATTATATATATCATAAGGTATTACAGGGTATCCCCCCCTTGGTGTAGCAGGACCTAAAGAGTAGAAGTATTAAGAGAGTGCTTGTTAGTTGGTCATTTTCTTGCATGAACAAATATTTGGAGGTGGCTCCTCTATAAAACAGTCATAAAGGGAAGAGGTTATTGTTGTTTTTATTGCAACATAAAAAGAAACCAACATAATGCATTAAGATTTGAATTTTTTTTTGTATCGAATATCGGATATAGATTGGTTATAGGACATAATAAACTAGTCAAAATAACCTTGGATAGAATAACTCGATCGCAATAACCCAAGAACAAAATAACCCAAGCCAAAATAGCCCATGGACAATTTTTTTATAAATTACATGTATGTTGCTAAAAAAAAATTATTATTCAAATTTTCAATTTAAGTGTCAAATTATGAGCGACGCCTCTTATGGTCATTGGGCACATGAAGAGATAACATTGCAAATTGGCGCAAAAAAATTAGAAAAGTATCCACACTTCAAACATTGGGGATGCAATCATTCACAACAATCCCTTCTAGATAGAATGATATGCATGATAGCTTTTAATATTGTTTCACTTTTGCAGTTTCCATGGCCTCCATTTAAAATGTTCTCTCAACTTGGTTTACTTCATTCTACATAATCTAAATTCTAATGTTCTAATTGATTTTATGTCATTTCTAGTTTACTAGCTTGATCTAAAATGACCACAGGTTATTTTGTCCATGGGTTATTTTGACCATGGGTTATTCTGTCCATGGGTTATTATGACCCCGGGTTATGTTATACTTGGGTTATTATGACAAGGTTATTGTGTCCGGGGTTATTTTGGTCAGGTTATTATGTTTCGATACCATATAGATCTAATATCTATACAATGACACCAATAGTAAAAAATTGGCGGCATTGTGAATTTTGAATTCATGGCAAAGATATCTAATATCCGATACCTATCAGATATCTGATACGTTTGACATACATCTACAACCTGGGGGTTTGCTTCAGGATTGCTATGTGTTTTGGCTTGGGAATGCCAAACCTGGAAAGTCAACCCAATAAAGGTATTTGTGAGATCTTGCGTTTCCAGACTTTGACCATGTAGCTTATGACATTTTTTACTTGAAATTGATGAAACAAAAATGGTTGCTTATGGAGATTCTTAGCTTTCTACCAATATAAATGTTGTCTAGTTTTGAATTTAATAAATAATAATTGTTTATTTTCTAATTAGATTACGTCAAAATTCCTAATTGATAGACTGGTTGAAAAACATATATAAATTTCAAACGGTAAAACATTTTTTAAATCTGAAACATGCATCACATTCTATGCTTTGCATACTATAAGATAAAAAACTAAAATTTATTAAGTTTTGACCAAGTTATGGTGGTCAAACACACAAGTTTTTATATTCTGAAAAAGTTATAGTAAAAAATTCATTATTAATTATTTATTTGAAAAAAATTTACAAAAGAATATGCATCACATCTAGACATGAGTCTTCTACTTATATCTAGAATCTTATGAAAAAACTATTATCATTTTATTGTGGTTAGGGTGATCAGACACACCTACTTATCTTTTTCCTAAAATTTATGAACTACTGAATTGAATTTTAATATTTCACCAAGGAGATTTTTTTTTCCAAAAATATACTAGTAGCTTAGAAACTACATTCAATTCTCTACAAATTCTATTCTTACATATTCTTGACATAAGGTTGATAACCTATTGAAATTTTTACATCAAATTGCCTAACTATGTTTTCTTGAAATTTCATTGCCACTTAAGGGCCTATTTTGGCCCCTCATGATCAAGTTTAGTTTTAAATGCACCTTTTTATGCATTTTGTATTCTATTATTAGGATTATCAAAATGTAGAAACGTTGATTTATCGATTCTATTCATCTTTGTTGTGCAAATTTTCCTTCAAATCCAAAGCAACTATTGAACAATTTTACTTAAAACTCATTGCTAACAAACTCTTCATTATTATTTCTTATTATTTATTAATATTAGATAGTTTCAAATTTTGATATCTCCAAGTGTATCCTACTTATATTTTCAACAAATATATAGAGTACGCTTATCCTATAGATTAGCATATTCTACAGAGTTGATGTGAACGTAAAGACAAATTCTAGAAGAAAAAAAGTAAACCCTGAGATAACACAAAACAATACAAAAGATGTTAAGTAGTCAATCTCTATACTTGGCTATATACAAGTGTATAAAAATATATAGATGGGTAGATAGATAGGGATGTTAGGTTTACAATGTAAATTTTGTATTTTACGATCTGGGGTTCTAGACTCTAAAGTGCAATGTGTTTGTGCACAAGTAGGTATGGATGTCAGGAGCTTGTAAATTCTACTTAAATGTGGCTTACATTTGTAGCTGATACCTACGATTACCTAAAGTTTACTCATCTCTAAGACTGTAACACCATAAAACGACCTACTTTATTATATACAACATCCACATCATTATGCAAATGTGGCTTACATTATGCAAATGTTTACCTTGGTAAACATTATTTTCACAAGGGTTTATTGTCTCTAACAAATAATTTGTTTTCTGATTGCATTGACTATCATCATTATTATCAGCAATTAAAACCAATGTGTAAAAAATCAAACCAAATCAAATAGATTTATTTGCATTTATTAACTCCATATTGTATTAATTTATTATTTTTCCCATGGCTTCAACAACCTCACACCTCCATACCATTTCTACTTTAACAAGGAATTCCATTTCTGAGGATGCCCCATAATGTAGCAATAAGCTACAAAGCCTCCCAACTGAGAGGTCTTAGGTTCAAATCTGCAAAAGCCAATAAAAAAAGATTTTATTTCCATTTCAAACTGCCTATTACATGGGAGATCGTTATATATGCAAAAATTACAAGAAAAGAATTAGATCTATCGTGGCTAGAAAATACCTACGATGGTTAAAAATAAATATAGGCATGAGACATATTTTGAATTGATATAGGCTTGAGACAAATTTTGAATGGAAACTCTGTGCAATATAGCTTATCAATTAAAAATATTTAATATTTAAATAAAAGGATTAAGAATGTTTGAATTTTCTCTTTAGAACCTATTAACATTACATGTAGCTAACAGATTGCCAATGCTACCAAGGATCTTATTTAAGCCTTGAGACCCTCTCAAGTCCAAGTGTTTCAACTGTAACAGATTGCCAATACTCTCAGGGAGGTCATTTAAAGTTCTACACCATCCCAAGTCCAAGTGTTGCAATCTATCAAGGAGCTTATTTAAACTTGTACACTTTCTCAACTTCAAGTGTTGTAGTTGTGACAGATTGCCAAGGTTATCAAAGAGATAATTTAAACTTCACATCATCTTAAGTTCAAGTATTTTAGTTGTGACAAGTTACCAATGCTATTAAGGAGGTTATTTAAATTTCTACACCATCCCAATTCCAAGTGTTGCAGTTGTGACAAGTTGTCAAGGCTATCAGACGGGTTATTTATAATTCCACATTGGCTCAAGTTCAAGTACTACATTTTTGATAGGTCGCCAATCATATCAGGGAGGTTAATTAAAATTATACGCCATCCTGATTCCAATTTTTTTAGTTGTGACGGGTTGCCAATGCTATGAGGGAGGTTATTTAAACTTGTACATCAAATGTTAAGTATTGTAACTCTGACAAGTTGCCAATGTTGTTGGGGTGGTTATTTAAACTTCTACACCATTCTAAGTCCAAGTGTTGCAACTATGACAGATTGCCAAGGCTATCAGGGAGGTTATTTAAACTTCTACATCATCTCAAGTCCAAGTGTTGCAGTTGCAATACATTGCCAATGCTATCAAGGAGGTTATTTAAACTCTTACACTATCCCAATTCTAAATGTTGCAGTTGTGATAGGTTGTCAATGTTATCATGAAGGTTATTTAAACTTCCACACCATCCCAAGTCCAAGTATTGCATTTTTTATACATTAGGAAGTGAAAATAGTGGGGGCATCAAATATATGGTGTTGTTTGTTAGTTGTATAATCTTCAATTGGTTAATGTTTCCCACAGAGCTAGAGTGATATTTCTTCCTTAGTGCTCTATAAGTCTTCCTTATTGTTAGAAGGGTCTTATTTATTTCTCTATTCTTCCCTATTGCAAAGGTGCAATTTTCCATCCTAAACCATATCAAATTTGGAGGAAACATGGCTTGTGTGTCTTCAATACACATAATTTGTAAATGAAGATAGCAAAGACCTGGTTTGTATACCATTTCAAGCCTATGTGGATTACCTCCGTTGAGATGAATGAGAGAAACATTGATTTTGTTGGATAGAGTGCTTAACCGAGAGACCCTCCACTATTTGGTGCCCTGTTTTTCTTCTTCTGCAATGACTCGCCCCAAATATTGCAAATGGTCATGCATATCAAATGCACTTTTATCATCAATCTTTATTAGTAACTTCATTGAAAGATTAGATACAACAGTCTCTACCTTGGTGAACAAGGACTTATAGAAGACAATGGACAAGCTTTTGTGCTCTTCAATGAATAATCAAGCAATGTCAACAAATATTTCCTTTTCATCATCACTAAGAAGCATTATAACTGATATAGAGTCTTTTGTAATTTTTTGGGTTGAGAGCAATATTTTTAAGAGCTTCAATCCAACAACTTATGTCATTTTGCTTATCATTTAAGAAGGATCCAACCACTTTCAATGAAAGAGGATGCCCCTTACAAAATTCCACTATGTTTTTAGACATATTTTGTAATAATTGGGAGTTGGAGATGATCTAAGGAAAGTGTACCAACTGAATAACTCAAGGGCTTCATTTATTTGCAACCCACTCATCTCATGGATGCATTAGGATGACATAAGAGCAACAATAAGAATTTGTTTATCTCTAGTAGTTATTACAACTCTACTAGCAGGGGCCAACCAATCCCCAATCAGAGAATTCAATTGTCTAATAGAATCTAGATCATCCAAATCAACATCACAAGTTTTTCCTCCCAAAGGATCTGTGAATAAAGATATACTATGATCAATATTGTTCACAACTACATCATTTTTAGTTATATCCTTAAGAATTTGCTTTTGCAAATTTATAAGGCATGTTGCATCTGTAGCAATGGTGCGAACATTAGCTACAAAGGATGCAATTTATGGACTTGATTGTACATGGCCTTCACAATTGTACTCTTGTCAATGCCACCAATTCTCCAAATTCCAACTTTAACCACTTCATCCACATAGTTGAGATCTAATTTTTGAATGAGAAGATTTTTTCCATTCTCCAATCCCACTGGATGCTTGCTAACTTGTAAGGGCACTCTATCCGATATCTTAATCAGATCGGTCACCACTATCTTACCAGTTGTATTTCAAAGTTGCAATAAATTTTTTTAAAAATGCAAAAAAGCTACATATTTAAAATAATAAGCCTTGTTTACTTTTTTTTTATGGGTAATGGACCGAAGCCGAGATTTAATTATTACTATTTGTTGATTTAATTATTATTATTAGTTAAGATTAAGTAGACTCAAACCCAAGACCTCCTAGATTAGAGGCTCACACCTTTACCGTTGTGCTATAGGTTGTCGCCTAATAAGCCTTGTTTACTTTATTAAAAATATATAAAAAGAATTGTTTGAATTAAAATTTACTTTATTTTAAATAAATCTTATAATAACTTACAAAACAACTCATTTTAAAATGAAATCTAATTTATTATAAATTTAGAAATTTCAAAGACTTAAATAATTCATATTGTAATATTATTTAAATTAAAAAAATTTAAAGGACTTGAGTCTGAAATTTTTTTAATTGATAAACCATTTAAAAAAACTAAAATTAAATAATTATAATTAAAAATATAATCAAACCAAAAATATCAAAAAACTAAACACAAATAACTTTTTAATTACTAAATTTTAATCATAACAAGAGTCTGACCAAATGCAACCCAAAAAAAAAAAGTTGACCAGATTTACAAATAAAGTCCTATCTTGAAATTTGAAAGAATAGTGATTGATCGATATTACCACTTTCCCATTCTGGGAATAAACCAATAAAATGCAAAGCGTGCCTCAAAACTAGTTGAGGACAAAATTTGAACTAGATTTTTCAAAGGTGTGCAATAGTAGGACAGACAAAATAAAATAGTTGATGCAATATAAAAGAAATAATAATAAATATAAGTGTAAAAAATTTCATGGTAAACTAAGAATAAAATTTTGTCAACAAGTGAATTCTTTGATTAAATTGATTGCATCATGTACTACATTAAGAAGCTAGCTATAAACCAGACCTTTCTATTTCAAAACAGAGATTTAGTACTAGCATACAAAATAAGAGAAAACATCTTAAATGCATTTGACAATAAAAACTAATAGACCATGAACAAGCAAATTGTTTCTGTCAATCGACATAAAGCCAATGGGAAAGGAATTTAGAGAAGAACAAGATCACTCAATTTGATATAGGGGAGAAGATAAAGTCAAAGCAGCAGCAGAATCCTATCTTATTTTGTGAGACCAGGATTCTCACACCCACTTGATGATCATGCAGTTTTGAAAGGGAGTTCTTCTACCATAAATGCTCATTGGTGTAAAAGATTCGAATCTTCATTGGTGTAAAAGATTCAAAGCTAAAGATTTGAAGCTAGTAACTCCAACAACCATGTTGAGAGGGACGACATGAAGGCCTTGGAGGAAGTTTCCAGTATCCTAATCATATAATTCTTATATTCTTTAGGCACGGGTTAAGCTTCAGATAAAATGCATCAAAAATTAAAAAAACAAAAAAAAGTCAAACTTCTTTTTTTTTCAAATTCGCAAAAATATAGTGTTTTTTTTGCAATTTTTTGTAGTCAAAGACCACAAAATATGCATCTCATAAAGAACAGACGCTGAAAATTTCACGAAAATCAGTTATGTTTTCTGATTTTTTAAATTTGGAAAAGAAGGCTTTTGCAGATCCACTCGACCAGAGCATCCTTTGGGGGGAAGCTACTATAGCGGATTGGAACTTCAATAATATACTTTTGAAATTTGGTCAATGGTATATTTTGTAGGGAACTTAACAGCCTTCTAGTCTTTAAGCTCTACTTGTACATATGATTCTTTAACTTCTTTTAATAAACCAGTTGAGTGTTTGGCCAAGATACTCTAGGAGGGTTCAGAATTGCCAGGTTTCCCTTAAAGATTGAGGTGATTTTGCTTTTGACCCAGTTGTATGGAATGATCTCATCCCTGGCTTACCTACTCCACAATCCATTTTTTAACAATTGGTGCCCATTTTAATTGAAAGTCCTGTATCATAGCCTTTGTGTGTAAGTGCATTATGTTGGTCACAACCTCCAATTTCAGCACATGTTAACATATGGTTTTGTTATCCCAGATGTTATTATGTTGCCTGTTGGAGGCAGCTCCAACATATGGGCAGTCTCAGGTGGCAGTATTCTCTTAAATCTTTAGCAAGAGGTTCAACTTAATTTCTTTGCACAAATCTTAAGTCACATAATCAAAACAATAAGAGCTTAAACAAGGAGGTCTGTGATAGATGAAATTTTTTACCTGAATGGCATTACCCATGTCTCCTCCATGAGAAGGCGTGAAAACATAGTTGTTTAGAGAGACAATGTAGTCTATTATAGTAAGAACAGATTCCTTTTTACTGAATGAATCCAGCTCCCCTGCCAATGCAAGGTTTCTCTTGTAAAAATTAGAGAATTCTTTCATGAGAGCCTCCAGAGCTTTGATCCCTCCCAGTATATGAGCTTTGATCCTGCCCAGTATATGTGCGCATTTCTTGGCACTCCTAGGGCCTTGAGAAGCCTGGATTATTATAAAACCATCAAAGGTAACTCACAAACTACAAATATATATAACATGTTTTAGAAGAGCTACTTCAAAAGTGGCAATTGGAGGGAGTTCTTTATCAGACTCCCTTACAAAACGCTCAGGAAACCCTAAAAGTTTAGTTACTATCCTTTTTACGCTAAGCAAGGAATCATATTTTATTCACAGGGGGAAAAATTACAGAGCCTGAAATATTTACAGAGCAGGAAAGCAAAGAAAGTGACACATTTATCTGCAACTGTTCGACACAGAAAGACAGACATAAATCAGAATTCACCATTGAACAACCAACTAATATAACGTGTATTCTTGCAAATCTTGGCAAATATTCCACCTCTCCTTACCAAAAAACAAATTAAGTGGAGGATTAAGCCTCAGATGCAGGGTAACATACGGCCCCTACTTCCACATTCTCTGCGCAAGCTTGGCCCCAAGTTCTTGAATAGGCTATGCAAATCCGAGGGCTGGAATGTAACCTATTCATTGTACAACAACGATTGTTTTCAATTATGTTAAATATTCATTAGGGTTTAGGGTTCCTATTCAATAATGTTGTCTAAATCATAAACTTCAAAAGGGCATATTTGGGTGAAAGAAATAAGATTACCTTACAACAGAGCTTTTGGAGATCAAAAGAAAGATCATTGGAGAGCCTGGAGTCTGAATTTGCGAAGAAGCATAACCCCTTCTGTGTTGGAAAAAAGGGGAAAAAATATTACACACACAATTGCATGGATTCAATTAGAATTCTATACGCGAAACTCTTTTTTTGAGCATTTTAATTCCCACTGTATTTGTGGCGAGGAGAAATGTTGCAGAAATCGGTCAAAGACTACAATATAGAGATAGAAATGTTGTATTTGTGGGCGTGGAACTAAGAGATAGCCCCTACTGCTATGGGGACTGGTGTCACTTTGAGAACGGCAGTGAATGGGTAGGTCTATGTACATTACTTACAAGGGTTGGCTACAATATTTTGGGTGCAAAAAGCACTTGTTCTTGTTCCTTTACACAGGTCTATAAATTACATAATAAAGAAAATCATTTTTATCCTCCACAGAAGCAACTATATATTGTTTCTCTGGCACAAAAAATTGCAGAGAAGAAGTTGACTATTGAGTGGCACTGATGGATTTGGAGGAGGATTCTGTGGGCACATAGTATAACCTTCATTCGCATCTTTAATCAAATAGTTTGATACTTTTTTGTCCCGAACAGATTATGTGAAGCGTCCATTTGACCGACTCTGAGCAAAAGTATCCTTCAAAGTAGGAAGGAATGGGTTGAGGTGAATTGCAGAGCATATATGAGAAGGCGTAGGTCAGAGTCCGTGTTTGATTGAGGAAATGCGTGAAACGATTTGTATATGTACCATTAATCAGCCGATAGAGTTTATATGGTGCTGGATTCCACAATCTCCTGTCAGTTTTTTCTCTCATTGACTCGAATTTTTATATGATTTTGTATATGGTTCCGTCACATCTCATAGACTTTCCTAATATTGTTAATGGTCATTGTTATTAGATTTCTACAATTCATTAAAATTTATTTGAGTAGTTTTTGGTTTTGATTTTATCAATTCTTGTTATTTAGATTTGAAACATAATTCTCTCCCATGAAAGGTATCAATCAGTATCATCAGATTTATCAGCAAAACAAATTTTACAGAATCAAAATCAGAAGTTAATCAAACATATTTATACCCTTATTCTTCATAGAGAATGATACTATTTGAAAATTGATATAACATATTTTTATTCATTTTTGCATTTTTACGTATTGTAGAGATCAATTATGAAGATTAAACCAATAAAATTTTTGTATATGGTTTTGTCACATCTCATAGACTTATGTGCTCTAGTGATTGGAAACATTGTTAATTGGACATACTTATAGTGCTGATTATTCTTTATACAAAATAGAATGATCTTAAAAATGACATATTGTGTTTTTATTTTATTTTTTTGCAATGTTACAGCGTTGTGAAGACCAATTATAAGGATTAAACCAGTAAAATTTTCGTAAAAATTGTTGTGGTATGGGAAAATGAGTTTTTGTACGGATGCCTAGGGAAGTATTGTTTTGTGTGGAGAATAGAGGTGTCCCATATCTATCGACTTTGGACTAAAATTTTTGTAAAAATCTTTGTGGTATGCGAAGATGAGTTTTCATACAAATGTGTAGGGAAGTATTGGTTTGTGTGGAGAAGAGGGGTGTCCCATACTTATCCGACTTCGGGCACAAGCAACATAAAATAGGGCTTTGATATTCACCTTACAATGTCTAATTTCTTTTGAGACTAAAGATCCTTCTTGGTTTTAGGGAATGAAATGACACAGTAGTTGAGCACCCTAACTTCGAACTTCTTAAAATCCTACGTGGAAATTTCAAATCACTCCCTATATTTACAACAACTTACTTGACAAGTCCCTTGCTTATAACTAAGGTCTCAGGGCCACATCATCAAATATGATGCCACATTAGCATTCTTTTTTCCAAAGTTTCTATACAACAAAAAACAAGTGAGACCAATGGTCATGTAAAAGGGAGACTCATACTTGTGCAAGATGTTGCATCATGAGGCATCACATGATTGGTTGCTTTTTAGAACTAAGGGATACATTTCATTCAATTATGGTTAGTCATCATCAAGAATAGTAACTTTAAAGTCACAACTATTGGTGCAATGTTGTCAAAAATATTGGACATTAAATCAAAACTACTATCATCGCCATTAGAACACACTCAAGTACTTGACTTTTATATGATTTTTTTCCGTATAATGAGATTTGAATAATGTGCTACTTAATTAATTTTTGGTATGTTTTATAATTTTATTCTTTTTAAATAATTTAAATATTTTATGTTGAATATTTATAATATTTGATTATTATTTCTTATATATTTATAATATATTAAAAATATTCATAGTATAATTATATTAATGTTAATATAAATTAAAATTAATAATATAAAAATGGTAATATTTTATAAGTATATATAATAATAAATATAAAGTAATAGAAATGTAGATTCTAAAAATAATTGAAATAAATATATATGACTAAATTTGATTTTTCAAAATTAATTTTAGTGTTCATATTGAATATTATTATTATTATTATTATTATATGCCTCAAAATTTTTTGAATATGATTGGTGATGCTAGCACAACACATTCTGATTCTACATGAAATGCTTTTGACTCAGAACTATGAATCGGTGAGGTACCAAACGAGGGACCTCATCCCCACACTTCACTTTTTCAAACATGTGAGCACAACGACCCAACAAAGGCACAATCGGTGAGGCCACAGACAAGGGACCTCATCTCCACACTTCATTAGTTCAAACCCATTAGCACAACAACCCAACAAAGACACAACTGATGAGGCCACAAATGAGGAATTCATCTCCAGTCCCACACTTCACTTGTTCAAACTTGCGAGCACAACGACCCAATGAAGGCACAAGGCTTGCTAGCAAAGTGACCCAATAGGAATTTGAACCTTGGTATCCACTTTAACGAAATTTTTAAATCGCGACACTACTCATCTAAAAACATTTATAATTATATTAATATTTTTTTATCAATAAATTCTTTTATAACTATTCTATTATTCTTTGTGTAAAATTTTCAAATATAAAAATTGTTATCCCAAGGATTTTCAATCAACCATTGAGAGATAATTAGTCCAAAAAAATACATTGCATCTCTAAACTCATATTTGACAATAGAAAACAAAACCCTATAGTCAAAATGTGCCAATACCCTTTACATCTTCGACACCTTGTACTATGCATCTATATAGCATGCAAATTTCAAATTGCACATCATCTACAAAAATTACATATTAAACAAATAAATCCAAGCCTAACGAAACATCATCGATGCCATGAAAATACAAAATACCAAATACCAAGAAGATAAGAGGCGGGGAAGGCTGTGAAAATTCCTATTGCAGTCACTGATTATTAATCTCCTATCTCATAAAGATTATTTAACTGCTGAATATCGAAAAATAACACAACTGCAACTTCACCAATAAAAATACGGAAAGAAATATGCAACACAAAGAACACAATATTTTTGGACAAATCGTCCCTGGAAAAACCCCGAAGGGAAAACCAGTACTGCAGATGAGAAATATATATTAATCTTCAGCAAATTAAGAGATACAAAATTCCTTGCCTCTCACTGGTAGAACTTAGACAATCTCCTAACTCCTCCTGCTGATATTCCTCCGCTGCTATCCCCAACGCTATCACTGTGCCCTTGCTAACACTGCAAGACTGTTTGCTATCACTGCAAACTCATTTGCTAACACTGCAAATGCTCTCCAAATTGTGTTGGTGTGATGTGATTGATGTCCCTCCAAATGCCCCTAGACCCCCTTTTATACTACCCTCGTTGGTAAACCAACAGCCGAGATTAATTCTCAATCAACGGCTGAGATAAATTACAACCCAAC
>MU226477.1:22813-45756 GCA_018584345.1 Thuja plicata
ATCAAACCAATTGCATGCCCTCCGTATGGATGTTACAAAACCAAATTCAAAAGAAGCACATTGATATCTATTTTAGAAAAAAAGTTATGTTGTACGAAGTCATTGTACCTTTTTGAAAAAGACGTTTCCAGCAACATGGCAGTTTTAGTGGGAGAAAAAAAAACCATTAAAATCAATTCAAAATATATATAGAATCTAGATAGAAAATCCTAAAATACTCTAGTTTACTTCATGTTCCGATTTCAAACACTTTAATGACAATATGCATCCGAATGTGAAATTTTTTCTCAAAATGTAGACTTCAATGTCTGTTTAGGCAAAAAAGTGTAACCCACTATTGTGGTATCACCCCCACCTGTAACCATATTGCCTACCCCATGATCTTCATCTACCCCTCTACATCTTCCATCCATATATAACCATCCACTACTCACTTCATTCACACTCCTCCCATGTTACATCCAATTCACCTCTCCAACACATATACCTCTTACCTTGACTTATACTCAACTCAAAGTATCCCCTTACTAATATATCTTCTAGACTGGTTCATGGGTGTATTCCCCCATGTGGCATGGCCTTCCATTTCCCATCATCATGTCTTGTCTTCTTTTCCATCTCATCCCTTGAACACCTTAGATCATAGATGAATAATACCAACAATGTAATAACTTTATTATTACTATGTATGGTCTTTCAATGAATTATAGGAGTGAGGTTTGTGATTTATCAATTTTGGGACTACTTCAAAAATTAGAGAGTTCAATGTTAGGAATTTGATAATACTATCATTTTTTAGTGAATCCAATCGTAAATTGTTTTATGATTTTTAGGAGCCTTTCCCTTTTCAATTTAATAAAAAATAATACTTTTATAGTTACATATTAAATATATAACATACATTACATATAATTGATATCTTATATACATGTATATGTATTTATGGATGTATATATAGCCTATATACATATGTACATAAAATATTAGATATTAGATCACTCTTAAATTTATTGAATGTTATTTAATTTTTATTATAAGTATGGAAGATCATTTTTTTACTAAATATAAGTAAGAAAGACATATAAATAGGGGAAGTGTACTAATAGCCATTATAGCTAACTTCGTGTATCTATAGAGGCTAAACTATACATCAGATTTTGACAATTTTTTTTGTTATCCGTATGTGACTTAGCTACTTAAAAATTATTTTTTGGCTTCATCATATCAACAAAGCTCCTTGTAGAATTCATTAAGCATTGAAGGGTCAAAAAGTGGTCATTTCAATGTGTCATCTGATACTTACATAAAGATGCCACAATAATTGTGCACTCAAAAATACCAGTACTTATGGACAAATATCCCAGTAGTCATCCACAAGCAGGCCAAATATGAACCAAAAAAGCTGAAAATGATCAGTTATTGGTATATGTGAAACTTAAATTTATGATCTTTTCATTATTATTTATTTATCTCCTTTAAAATTATTAATTTATGATCTTTTCATTATTATTTATTTACCTCCTTTCATTATACTCATGCCTCTGCAAAATCTATTCTTACCCTTGACCTAGTTGAAAATGCTAAAAAATGCTTGAACCCTCAAGTATATGTTATAACCCTATTCAAATTTGAATCTAAATTCCCTAAGTGTCTTGGTGGGCTCTATTTTTGCGTTGCTTTTTCAGGCACTTAAGTTATCATAAGTCATCTGTTCACGTTAAAAGGGTCGGGTTATAAAGTTGTGTTATCCTAACCACTTTAATATTTCCTAAGTCATGCCGCTGAGAAAAGCCTTTTATTTCATTGTCTTATGTGGTGAGCAAATGTTTTTTGATCGGACGGCCCGCTTAATAGCTTAGTCCAAAACCAATCGACATCTATCAATTAAGCTATTAAGTCATGGTGTTGCGTGTCCTTGGTGGGGCCGAAAGTCATAAAGGTTCTCAGTTAAACAGTGGACAAGTTAAGAAATAATCGACGGTCTGCTTAAACGCTTAAAGGAAAAATGCTTGACATCTATTAGACAAGCCATTAAATGGTGTTGACATCTGGCAGCTGGTGGACCTGGATACTTAGAGTTGGTGATAATTAAAGATTAGTTAACTTGTTTCCCATCCAACAGTCAGCTTAATGGCTTAACTGCAAAGTCAACAAAATCTAAAGGGTAAGCCATTAAGCGGTAGCAACAAGTGTCCTAGTGGGGCTAGCTGAGGTCGTAAAGGTGGAGTTAAAGGAGCAGCATCTATGGGAAAGATCAACGGCCGGCTTAATCACTTAGGGGAAAAGTGAACAAAATCTAATGGGTAAGCGATTAAGTCTGGGTGACATGTGACACAAAAGGTGGGTCTTGTATGGTGCTTAAGTCATGTTAATAAGGTTGCAAGTGTAAAAGAATCTGACGGTCCGCTTAAACGCTTAAAGGTAAAGTGCTCAAAATCTAAAGTGTAAGCGATTAAGCGGAGTTGACATGTGTCCTAGATAACAATTGCTTCTGAAAAAATAAGATAGCTGTTAGATGAATAAAATGATGTTCAATATCTACAGCTTAAATTCAAAGTTGTTAAAATGAGTTGCAGAGAGTCGTTAAGCCGCGAAATTGAAGCTTGAAAATTGATTGCAGAACGTGTGGCCACTCCAGCTGAATTCAATTTGAATGACTGATTTGATTGAAGTCATAAAATTGGTTAAGTCGACTTGCAGTCACAATTATTCACCAAAGTCATTCGAGTAAAGAATAGAATTGCATAGTTAATTAGCTCCACGCGACAAATTTGCAGAATGAGTAAGCTTTTTTGATTCACTAGCATTCAGGTTCTGAGTATGATTTGTAGTTCAAAAGGGTTTTTAGAATTCTCGTCTCAAAATCTGAATTCATATCCAAAAAGCCCTAGATTTAGAATATCCCCTAGGATTGAAATTTCTAGAGAAGTAGACTACCAGAAGAGAAATGTTAGGGAGGATTTTCTGCAACAGTTAGAAGGATCTATGGGTGATGCGACCCAAATCAAGAGGATAGTTCCATTAAATCCCTGTCTCAAAGTAGGAGAAGGCCTGTATGATTCGGGTAGATGGGAAAAAGATGTCAAAACTAGTTTTAATGGTCTCACCCTGTTTAGAACTGCATATAGTCAAAGGAACGCCCCTACCCCGGACTGTAACATTTGGGAGTTAGACGTGAGAAAATTGATAGCACTTGGGGTGTTTATGGATACTGATTTGTTCACTCTGATTTCAAACACTTATGACAAGGTGTCTAGGGTTGTTAGGGATACCCAGGGAAATGTCCTGTTGACTGTTTCAGTTGAGGAGATTAGAAGAATCTTCAATTTGAGTGATACCTCAGTACATATGGACGATATTAACTTTGAATACTTCAAGGAAGTATACCAGACTCAGAGGGAGTATTATAGAGATGAGGCTTTAAAGGGATACTTCAACAAAATAGGTGACTTGGCTGTAGTAGGGCCTAGAACCCCAAAACCATTTAAATTTGACATCTTTAATAGCAAGGCCAGGAAAATGTACAGTTCCCTATGCCAGGTTTTGGGAGAAGATGAAGATGTAACAATGCTTGTCCACATAATGCTCATGGTGGTTCAGATTCTGCATCCCCACCTATCAGTAGTCTTTGACTTTGTATCTTACATTACACAACAAATGCATGAAGGTTTGGCAGGAATCCAGGATAGCAACATACTTAAACCAATGGGATGGTATTCCCTCATGATGCACATGTTATTTTCCAATAATGTAGACTTCTTATGAGGAAGAAATGGAATTGACTAAGTTCCAGGGTAATGAAGAGTTGCCTGTTCAGATGTGGAGTGCTGATCTTTCATGGGACATGAAAGAAGCTAGCTATGTTTACTTTGATAGGGTTTTTGCAACTAGGCTTAGGTCACTGTTATGTAATCAAAATGCCAGGGTCCACACTGAAATGATGAGGCTTTTGAGACCTATAGAGTTTTCCCCAAAACTAAAAATTGCCCATAATTGGGGAGATTTAATTTTATACCCTATTTTTACAGTGATTAGGGTTTATGGATTCAGAGGAACCCCTAATGTGCTACCCTACAGAGTCCCTCTCAAGATTGGAATTGTAGAGATCACAAGGCAATTGGGTGGATTACATGAGGAAGCCCTAGCAGGAAAAATGAAGGGAAGCATTTTCCCTACCCTCACCAGAGCCCATCATTTCATCATAACAAAGAATGGGTGGACACAATTTGATAAGTACTTTGAGCCCTATCACTTAGCAACATTTGTATCCAGGTGTGTAGATAATGAGTACTTTAAGATGGGTATGTTCATAAAAAGAACCAAATGCTTGACATTAGAGCATTAGTTTAACTACCCTGAGGACATCATTAGAAATATTTTTTACCTAGGTGACTAGGAGATCAGAAAGGAGAAGTGGATGGTGTACAAGAAGTCTTTGGAATTTGTGCACAATTTCGATAAGACTTATGACCCTCTCAAAGAGTTCTTCCCATGGTCCAAGAAAATTGAGTCTTTAATGACTTTATTTGAGGGAATAATGCAGACCTTAAATGAGAAAAAATAGAGGATAATGGAAGCTGAGCCAGAAAAGGCTCATGCTATTTTAAGCAAACTTTAGCAAGGAAGAGTGGTCCCACCTGGGGATTATGTAGTGTACAAAAGGAGAGGGTACACAACCATCATGCCCAAAGTTGATAAACCTCCTCAACATAAAGGGAAAAGGCCAGCAAGTGCTAGTACTCAAGAAGTGCCCTCTCCCAAGAGATGAAAGGTGGAAGAAAAAGAGCGAGAGATTGAATTGTGCTCTCCTTCCCAATCGCCTATGCACTATGATGACCAAGCCATTGCTGAGAAATTGGTTCAATTAAGGAATGCTGGAGAAATTGTTGTTACTGCCCAGGAGTTACAAGAAGGGATGCCGGAGGCACCTAGGCATACAGCAGCTCACCTCATAGTGGCAGAATTCACTGGTAAGGAATTAGACCCTGTTACCAAGAAGGCCAGTGATGAATTCTTGTCAGATGACAATTTTGTCAAAACTAGGGCATTCATTCAAGTTTTGTGGAGAAGCCATATAGATGAATTCAATCATAAATGTCAAAATCTATAGGAATCTCAGCCTCATTATGCTAAGGATGATATAGAGAAAGAGGTCAAGCAGGAGATGGTCTCCAAATTTGATAAGATCACCCCTGAAGAGGGTAGATAATTGGTTAAGAAGCAGGGAATC
Source organism: Thuja plicata (assembly GCA_018584345.1). NCBI lineage: Eukaryota > Viridiplantae > Streptophyta > Pinopsida > Cupressales > Cupressaceae > Thuja > Thuja plicata. The sequence continues at coordinate 28,044 of MU226477.1, forward strand.
CTCATACTGCCTCAATGTGACTTAGCAGGTGCAGTAGTTTTTGATGTTGTCAGGAAGTAGGCAAAACCAATGAGCACTGATGGGACATCAATTGGTGCCCAGTTTTGTGAAGACCATGCAACATTGGAAATCTAGTCATTAAAAAAGAAAGACAAACGAAGAGTGAAGGAAGATGATGGGATTGAGGATACCGGAAGCCTTATTGTCAAGAGAGTTTCTGATACTTCAGGTACATAGGTGGAAAACTTAGCCTTTCAAACAGTTAGTTTGAGCCTGAGAGTAGCTGAGAAGGAAAAAGAGGCATATGATAGCCTGAACAAGAAATATGAATTTGTACTCAAAGCCTACAATGATGAAAGGGTCAAGTCCCTATTAAAAGATAATAGAATAGCAGCTTTGGAAGGAAAGAAAAAAGTCCAATTAATTCCCAAAGGGGTAATTTCTCAGGAGCCTCATCAACCCTCCTCATCTAGTCCATTTGTGACTTATCCCCCATCCCCTACACCTTCAAGTCCTACTACCCAGGAGTCCATTGATGCTAAGAGAGCAGAGTTGGAAGCTGAGAATAACAGGCTAATCAATGAAAGATCAAGGTTAGAAGGAGAGGGAAAGAGGGATCTTGAAGACTCCCCTGCATATAGAGAGGCTGAGGAATTGGTGAAGCAAAGGCATTCTGACCAAATATATTCCAACCTCAAGAGATGTGCTAGTGAGGTTAACCTTGCCAACCTCTATTTATTAGGAAAGAAGTTTGCTAGCATCTTGAACAATCATGATGAGGGAAAGGAGCAGTGGGATCTGATAGTTGATAACTAGAAGGGGAAGACAACCCATGTCAAATATTTTTACTCTCTCTTAAAGGAGATAAACAATATTGACATCATTTTGACAAGAACCCACAAATGTCTCAAATTGATGGTCAACTTGGACACCAAGAAGAACATAGTCATCAGAAGAGTAGAGACTTATGTTCAAAATGGATGGGAACATAAAGAATGAAGCCCTGTGGCTAAGGCAACTGAATGAAGTACTAACCAACAGGAAAAAAAGTATTATTACATTGGGAAATACTAGCTGGTTTGTGCTAACTATTGATATTCTAAATAAAGCCAAGGCATTTTTTGAATCCTGGGAAGTAGAAATTGAGAAGGCCAATGTTGATTGGGAGGAGTTCAATAGCCTGAAGGATGAGGTGCTCAATTTCAGTTGGCCAGATGATGAGGTGTTTACCACTTGGGTGAGAAAGTATGGTGTAGTCACTCAGGTAGCATAAAGAAGTAAATATAAGAGTAATAACCAGCACCAAAGATGTTGAGCACTTTGAACAAATCCAATATTGGGGACTCTGCATCAATAAAGAGGAAAATTCCAGATGATAAGGACCCAACAACCTCAGAGAAGCTCCAAGCATTCAAGCGGTCGTAGGACAAAGGATCATATAACTTGTAACAAGGAATTGTTATTCCCTCCGCCTGATTTTTGTCTCATATGTAACATGTAATTTTGTCCTATAGCCTAGTCATCTGAAGCTTGTTGCATCCTTATTTTTCAAAATGATTTCAAGATGACTAGGGCTATCTATAAGTAGTAAGTTGTAATGTGTTGTAAGGGATGGTAAAATAAAAACTGCAAAGCAGACTTCTGAATTGTGTTTGAGCTTTGGTTTTGAGTCTTTGAATGTACTGATATCAAGCTTACATTAATAAAATACAATGGAATCTCCATTTTGTCACCAATGATGTCTTTTTGTATTTTCTCTTAGTTCTTGTATGTTCAATTTGTAAGGCAATTTGAGTATACTGGTTATAAGGTAGCCATGTCATTGTATGTGAGTTGCTTTCAAGGAGAGTTTAAATCTTGCAGATAATTGCAGAGGGTTAGGGTTTATGCAGGAATTTGATACAGGGGTGTGAGGATGAGAGGATAGTATGTAAGGCATTCCATCTGAGGTTTTGTTTGTATTTCAATTAATTTTCCCTGATGTATGTATGTTTTATTCTGACTCTATGACCCATGATTAGGCACTGGCCAAAACGCTGACAAGTGGTTGTTATCATCAATCCAATATTAATCAGTCTTTATATTTTTGTCATCTCAAATACATGTCTAGTTAATTGTATTTAGTACAATTCATTTTAGTGATTCCTTAAAGAGAGAATCAATAGGTTAGCCTTTCTAGTTCTGAGAACTTAAAAAGAAGAAGGATTTTAATCCTTGATCCATTGTAAGATTATCTGTGAATCAGTGAATCTGAAGACAGGTACACCCGCCTGAGTTTGTGGAGCTCAAAGTGAAGAAGGATAGCATCCTTGTTAATTAGCCTTGTTCATGTATGAATCTAAGTTGGGAATAGAGGGTCAGGCATTAATTGATGTTGTAATTGATTCCTACAAGAAAAAGAGCTAACATAAATGATGGTTATTTTTTTGTTCGGGGGATTACAGAACAGATTCATAAGTGTTATGGTGTTCAGGGCACATTTCATAAAATATAAATACATGCATTAAAAAAAATTATTTCCATGACTCAGTAGATGGAGTTTTGTAATTTTTTTATTTACTATTTCATCCTGCATTTTTATAAATTTGTTATTAAGGCTACAAATTTTCTTTTAGTTTGTATTATTTAAAATCAATTTCAACCGGCGTTTTCTACAAATTGGAACTTCCAGCGAGTTCTTGCAGCCTACTAAGTAAAGTGTCACCTACTTCTATGTGAATTAAAGTTACTATCATTTTTTTTTTTTAATTTGACTTTGCACCTGATTTTCAATCTTCTCTCTTTAGACCTTTTTGAATTTTTTTTAAAGTCGGGTGTAATTATATAATTTGGGAATAATTTTATAATTTAAATATTGGGTTTTCAATTACTTTCAAGAGTTTTTAAATAAAGGGCAATGGAAGAAGGCTTTAGACTATTTTTTGGGTTTTAACTGTCTCAAAATGGAGTTTTTAGTTTCAAACCTATATGGTACTAAAAGTATATAAATTTAATCAAGAAAAATAGAGTTAGAATTAGAAATAGTTCAAGTTTTGGGAAAAAAATATAAAAAATCAGTCTGCATGAAAGTCACAGTTTATTGTAAAATTTAGAATGTCTGCCTCTAATATTAACTACTACTAACTTTTACTTGTCTAACAAACCACTAGAATAATCCACAGGCACAAACAACAATAAAGTTACAAATGTAGAACATCAACAAAACCAATTGTAAAAGACGCACTAAGATCTGGAACACAGAGAAAAAAATACATCAAGGTCATTATTAACATTGAATCTACCTACCTGCAACAAATTGGCAACAACCTCAATGGAAGCAGTCCTGTTAACTCCAACCTCATAACACCTTATAGTGAAATTCTCCTTATAAGAAAGCCCATCTGCAGTAAGCCCTCTAGGTCTAAGCCGATTTTCCAAGCTCTTCATTTGGCTTCGATCAATTTTCTGAAGTTGGGCTCTCCCATCTTCATCACAAATTCTAGCATTTGATGGATAACTAGTAGAGATCTCCAATCTGAAACAAGCCTTCCAATAACCAACATTGCTCCGTTTGGGCTTCGATGTAAAATCAAAACTATGAGATCCAATCTATTGCAGGGACTTCCATGGGCGATTGCAATTCCCCGCCCTCAAAATTTTTCTTTTCCTGTCAGGTGCCACCCTTGGCTTGGAGGATTGTTTGGAATGTTAAAATGTCGCAGATCATTGGTATTTTTGATATAAAAAAAAAAAAACAACTTCAAAATATGGGAAAGGCCAAATGAGACTGGAATATGCTGAAAGACAGTAAATGTTCTATGAAAGGGAAGTAAAGCTTCCAATTGCCTTGCCAGAGATTTTTTCAATTAAGTCATCAAATAAAGTAGAATATAAGAACATATAAGATATGACAGAGAGTCCGACTGTGGAATTTTTAGGATGTACTACCTCCAATTCCATTAGTTGCACCATAACAAACAGATGTCTAGGTTCTAAAGCAAACAACAAAGGGCAAAAATTAGTGAAGTTTATGACAAAAGGCCATGGAAAATTACTAAGACACAACTGAATCAGAGTTAAACCAGTAGTCCTCTATGCGATTAAATGCATTAATAGTATCATTGGTCATCCTAGCCCTAACACATCTTCTAACCAAATTTGAGAATGTCTTGTGTAATCAAAACATTTGCCGCCTTCATCTCATTTATCAAATTTCGTGCAATTGCTTAACCTTACCTGACAAAATGAGGGTTCTCCAAATATCAGTGGTGGTAAAAATGATCATGCTGTAGTATCAAATTTCTTAGCCTTACTAACAAAAAGAAGGTGCAAACGTTAGACTCAAATTGCAAATAACAAAAAAAATCACAGAGAAGAATCAAACTTCTAAGCTTAACTGACCAAAAAGGGGGCCCTTGAAATTTGACTACATGTATCTAATTATTAACCAAACAAACTCTCAATTTATGAAACAAAATAAAAAACCCTCAATTCCAAAGTGAGATGAAATCTACAATTAAAAACAGTGAGATCAGTAAAGTTATTCAAACGCAAGTGAGCTTACTGACATCTTTGTGAAACACAAAGCCTCTTGAGATTTTGTGAACCTGCTTCCTCATTGTTTATCTCTCCTCCATCAATCAACTTCTGTAAAAAATTTAGTCAAGTCAAAAATTTGTTTGCCTTAATCCCACTTGGCGAAACAACGAACCCTAAATTTGAAAATCTACTACCTCTATATACTGTGACAAGATAAAATGGTATAAGGTATGGAATAATCCATAGTGGATTCATATAATAATTTATTATTAATAGCCGTAAAAAAACCCCTCATTCGGCATAAAAATGGCTAAACCCACAAGAAAATGCATGTCATAATCCTTTCCTTGCATTTGAATATTTACCTCATATACTCTAACTTGGAAGAATCAAAAACTTCAACAAATGGGAAGCCGAGAGCGGCAGAAATAAACTTTGTACTACAACGAAGATATGTTTGAGAGCCCCCCAAAAAATCCATTAACACAGAAACGTAGTATATATATAGATATTCAAAGAAATTCTTGACACCTGATATCCATTTGAAGAGGACAAAAGATGTGGGTGCTCTTCCCAATCGTAAAATAGGCGCATAAATACAAATTTAATTTGGATTAGAAAACAACACATAACCGATCGTTTAAAGGGGCATAAAATATAAAATATTTAGGTGTCGTTGAAGTGATACAAATCTCAAACCAACAATGAAGTTTACATTTACAATGTAAAGAAGATAAATTTTCAGCAATTGAATTTTGCATCATAGGATAAATACACAGGAAGTAGATAAGTATTACATAAATGCACGAGAAGTAGATAAGTATTACGAGCAAGTTGTATTAATGCAGGATTAATGTCTGCAACCTTTTCTGTCAATGATACTTGTGTGAATGTCGTATATAGTGGTCGTGATAGTAATGTTTAATTTTCCCTAATTAAAGTTCTAAAATATTATTTTTCTCATTGCTATTTTCTATGAGAACCAATAGCAACATAGATAAATAGTATTATTTAATTCTCTTAAATATATTGAAATTATCAAACTAAATATTTTAATCTAATAAAATTTAATACTTTGTTATGATTGGTTGGTTGACTTATCATTTAAAAAAATGGACTAAACAAATGCATAAGTTACCTGCCTAGGGCAGGAACTAATAAGAAATAAGAGAAATGTCAAATTAAATATGCCTCGTCCCTTAAAAAAAATCAATTCTTTTCAAATAAAAAATGAAATCTTTCCAAGCAAATAAAGATTAATCCCCAAATTTGAATAGAATTAACGCGAAAAAAAGGTGGATCTTATAGGATATTTGATTAAAAAAAAAATTAATTTATTCATTATTAATTTAAGATAATATAAATAAATGATTAATAGTTATTAGAAATATTACAATTTTATGATTAAAAGTTATTAGATTATTTTTGTTTATATTAAATATTAAAAATAGTTAATCAATTTTATTATCTGTAATTTGAAACATAATATTATTACAATGAAAATTTATGACATTATCAATAAAAGAAAAGCATGAAGATATTATTTGTGGCTAAAAAAATGGAGGGATAAAGGCAAAACAATAGAAATGAAATTGGCAAAAAGAACAATAAGAAATATTTAAAGGTGGGCAGTCCTATGAATTTTATAGTGTGTTTCAACTTAAAATTTTAGCTCCGAAATTTAAGGACTCCGTAGCTATCAAATATTAAAAAAATGTAAAAACTTTATTTTCCCTCCGAATTTTATTTTTTTGTGAGATTTGTTTGGATTTTGTGAAAATAAAATGTGCAGAACTTTGACATGTGGCATGTGGCAGTAATAGGTTGACAATTTTGTGGCAAAAAAATTATTTTCCAGGAAGCAAAGCTCCCACAAATAGCCTATTGAGTAAATTAATTAGATGCTTGATTGGGTATATATCGGTCAAAGTTTTTAATAAATAAAAATAATATAATAATAAGAGACTGACTTTTGTCAAAACTAGCAGATTTGTTCAGATTTATGCTTTTGCCAAAACTAGTACATTTTTCAAATTTAAACAACAGATTAAATTTTCCATAGAAAAGTTTTGGTAGATACAACATAGAGTTTAGGGCATTCCAATTTTATAGATATGTAAGGAGTTGATTATTATTTCTTGTTTTGGATTTCAAGAGAGAGTTTAAATTCACCATAAATACTTAAAGCAACATATTATAGTATATTAATATCAATACTTCTTTTTGAAAATTTGAAGTGGAATTGATATAAAAGGAATAATTTTAGTTTTCATCAATCAATCCCTTCCCTACAAAATTGCTCATATTATCTAGCAAAGACATAAATCAACCTCAAATAGATTGGAAATGGCCAATTAGAGGACATTTTTTCCTTATTTCGTTCTTAAGGATCTTGGATTGAAAATGACCAGGCTTAAATCAAACTAAGGTTAGGTGAATGTGCCTATTGGATATTATGTCAAGCTTAATAGAATTACAGTACAAAGTTGTTGCATTATTGTATAAACATCTCAATTTTTATAGAGGTTAAATAGGGAATCTTAAATTTTGTATGATAGATAGTAGTACATTGAGCTTCCAATCAACTGCAATAGGATAACTTTTGTAGAAAGAGAACACTAAAAACTCTTTCTAGGATATAATAGTTTAGATTTTTTAAGACTATTCAAGACCTGTACAAAATGGTCGAATTTACTCAATGACTTGGTCACTAGTATGTTACTAAGAGAGTGTATGTATAGATATGTACCCCCCTTCATTGCTTGGTTGATATGCTTAAAAATTGCAATGAAGATTTACATTGATTATTATTTGTCTTCCTCAAACTAGATAGTCTACCCCATGATGCATGACAGTTCAAATCTTCTTTAGAAGTGAAGTTCTAAAGAACTTGAATATAATCTACCTATGTAGTGTGCCCAAAAATTCAAACTCAATCTCAAACACAAATTATGATAGCCCTTAGGGCTATGTAATAGCAAAAGACATACAAACTTAGACATTGAACAAAAAAATTTAATTCAAAGAAAGATTATAAATGGATAGGAGGAAGAACCCAACTAAGGCAAGACCAAGCTATGACAACAAAATATACTAACCAATTACTCCAAACAAGTATAGTTAAAATTTTGATAATCAAACAATATTTCTAAGGTGGGGAGATAGGGTTTGCTAGTCTCTGCATGCAAACGAGGACTCTTCGGCCTATTTCCATACTTGAAAGGGGAGGATCCACTTGGCTCAAGATCTTTGGGCTCTAGGTGAATTTAATGGTCCTTCATGATGAGTTCAAAATGCCTTTGCAATTGTGGAAAATGAATGAAAGATCTAAGGAAAATATAACAAAATAATAATTTTTAGCATGCATGACAAAACAAAAAATAGTTATGCAGATTCCAACAAAAGATCATGTAAGTGCAAACAGAGCCTAACTTATGGTTTGAATTTGCAGCATAATCAGAAGGATTCATACGATAAGATGTTTGAGTCCTACTTGATTCCATGTTATGTAGCTCTTTTGATGCTTAGTTTGTATCCAAATTCATGTGTTTGTTACTTATTCCTTGCACACTAAAAAGAGATAAAATGTTGGGTTGAAAGGCGTTTGCCTAGAGGTCAAACCCAAATTTAGGAATTAATCATGAAATTAAAATAAATTCAAATGCAGTTGAGAGAACGTTGTTAGGAAGCAGAGGTTATATCTAAAAAATAAATTTTCATATGTGCATAGGCCTTTTTGTATTGAAATGTTCATGAAGATCTTGATGTTGACTTTGTAAAGTTGATTTTAGGAATTCTAGATCATGGATGTCATCATGAATGCATAGATTTGAAAATTACTCCTTGTCATCAACACCTTGGATGCTTGATCACTTACTCTTGAGGACTTGAGTGCTTGAATGCTTGATTGATGTAGATGGATGTGAATGGAAGTCAAAATCAGGGGTGGCGTGGGGGGAGGGGGGCCAAGAATTTTAGGGTGTGAATTTTGGAGCAATCTAACATGGGCTACAATTTTCCACTCTCGTAAGCTAACCTTTGCACAATTTGATTTTGGGGCCTAATTGGTGGGACTTGGTGTTTGGGTCCTCTGAATGCAACCCTAAATTAGGACCAGAGGTCCATTATACTAGATGGAAGCCATTTAACTTATATATATTTAAGGACTTCAAGACTACATATATTTTCTAATTTATATTTTTTATTCCTTCAATTATTTAAAGTTTTAAAGCTTCAAGATAGGTACACTACTATGCTATGAGACACATTATTTTGAATTTGAGATTGAAAATTAAGAAATATAGGTAAGTTTTTTCATTAGTACTACAAGTCTTGAATCCCTTGCACAAATCACATTAAATTAACTCAAACCAATAATAAATATTCCTAATTCTTCAACTCTTGAAGTCAACAGTTTCATAGTAAAAATTTGTTTGCATTGAATTACATTATATTTTGTTACATATATGAAGTGTGCAATGAAACACTATTGTTATTTATTTGATATATGACTAATTTATATAATTAGATATATTAATAATAAATGTAAAATAATTTTTTAAAAATTAATTATATGATAGTTATCAAAAAATTAATTATTTAATTAATATTTAATGTTCAGATAATAATGCAAATATATCTATTAATGAATCAATTTAGGACAAATCTCTCACAACTATTGATACATGTTTGGTTAATGCGGGTCTTCTCGGACACCCAATTTTATAGAGGTAGTGAATTTTGGTGATGTCGATGGAATTTCATTATTTTTCGTTGCCTTAGGGTTTATCTATTGTGTGCCTAGTGATTGAATGGAGGATTCTTCACCTCTCTAGGAAGAAGAATGGTATGAAGATCTTTGAAAAAATGATCGCATGGTTTGAAATCTTTCATCCGAAGAATCTTCAGCATTGGAACAATTAGCATTTTTGGTTTGTAAAAATTTAAAAAAAAATGCTTAGGGTTTCTATGGATTGTGGAATCTGAAATCTAAAAATGATAGAAGAGATTTTGTTAAAATGAAGTGGAAGAATCCTATTAAATGAAAACGATGAATTCTTTCTAGATGCCCCTTTTAACCAAATCCCTCCACTATTTTAGAAACCCTAGGCATCAAGTAAAAATTTCATTTCTTTTATTTTCATAAAGAAAAATGCATTCTTTAATGCTGGAGATGAAAAATTCTAAATAGACGGATCATTACCTATTTTGAGGTTTGAAAGGTTTGAAACTTTGAAACAAAGAAAAGATTCTATTAGTAGATGGTGAATAATTTATAGGTAATTGAGAGCATTGGTTTTTTCGTTAATATTAATATGTTTTTTAAGTGTCTTATTACATGTTAATCCATTTGGGTACTACTAGGGTTTATATATGAGGATGACACTGAAATGGTTTTTCCTAAAATCATAATAAAGGATAGTACAAGTTTTTTTAATAATTTTGATAGATTGTGGTAGAGACTATGTAATTTGGATCTATTTGCATGTCATTCACTAATTAATAGGTACGTGACAAAGAGTAGGACCTTTAACACGTTGTAAATTTTGGTGTAAGATTTGGTAAATTCTTTGTAAGGAAGTTATTTTTTTATAGATCAAAAGCATACACTACAATAATATATTTTTCTTTTTTAAGTGACAATTAAATTCATTTAATAGTATAGTAATTATTATTAAATTACAACATTGAGTTTGTCAAACATTTTATCACCAACATTTATCTTGATATTCACATCCCTAGATTAATGATATGTCTCCCATGCTTTGAATAATATTTTGAGGGTACAAATAAGAAATGTGATAATTATTTGTAATATAAAGTAATTTATTACATTGAAAAGCACCTTGTTATTCATTGGGGTGGAATATAAAGAAATAAAGTGTAGAGTAGCTCATTGAAATTAAATGTGGCACTTTATCTTAATGATAGATGGGTTACAAGATCAAAAAGTGGATGTCTCTTCATGTACCATTTCTCATCTATCTCTTCCTCTACCTCTTCTCATTTTCTTCTATGTCAACTATCTACATTGTATTTAAATATGTGTTGTTTCAATCTTAATTTTGTAATTAAAAAAATTACATATATTCTTTAACTATATTTAGCTTGATTTCAAATGTTACCCTAATTGTTTTCATTTTAGTCCTTTATACCTTCAAATATTTTTAAAGAACCTTGAGTGATGGTGAAATATGGTAATGTAGATCATACATGATTCCAAGAGCAAGTGCCATAATATAAATAATGAAAGTAGAGTTGAATTTTTCCTATCTTATTTTATTTATGATGTTTGATATGTACATCTCCATTGTTTATTGTTCCTCTTAATGATTATTTTTCTATCTGATAGATCTTCTATATTTCTACAAGGGTCAAGGCCTTTTCAAAATTTCTCCCCGTCTTAATAAAAAAACATCTCCATTGTTTACACTAATCTCTAGTTATCTGTAGGTTCTGTCATGGCTAGCTCCAGCATTGTCATCAAATTTCTAGTTGTAATTATTCTTCCTAGATAGTGAAATCATCTTCTACCATTTTGAAAAATAGTTTACATATCTCCTTAAATTCCCTTGTGTTAGCATACAGATTTGTATTTCTATAAATTATCAATTACTTACTCTAAGCCCATGAAAAGACAACAATCTCAAACTAACAGTTGAATTATAATATCCAGATTTATAATTCTTGAATTAAGGTACAACTCCCTATTTGATTTTCAATGAATTTTGACAGTCACATATTGCTTTCGCAAATACACACTTTTAACCAGAAAACAAATAAGGATTTTTGCAGCATTTCATACATCAACATGTCATGAAAATTGAATGATAGATAGATATTTTAACACTAAATGAAGCTCACAGACTTCAATTTCAGAACTTACTGAAAATAAAACTATACTAAAGCAAACTATAGAAAAATCCACTTGAAAATAGATTCCTGATATTCAAGAAATATCCCAACGGAGATCAATATGCTAATATAAACCAACAGATTCACACAGCATAAATTTTTGTTCCATTCATATCAAAAAAATACACTTTCAAGCTTATTTTTCAATTAACAAACTAATTGAAAATCCCCTCCTGTAGCCCATAGACTCCAGCAAAAAGAAGAACCTTCTATTCCCGGTGATTTTCTCCTTGTGCATTTGATACCTTTATAAACTTTTGACTTAAAAGTTTATAATAATATAACCTAACATATTTTAATGATATATGTATTTATATTTTGGACACGTGAAACTTTGTTGAAGACAACCAAAATAAATAAAAAACCATGACTGTCATTTTTATGACAGTTTTACACACCCGCGATCTATAGAAAATAACTTTTGTTTTAGGAATCATTATGGAAATCTCTCTGGTGGACGCTTGCGCAATGTGCCTTTGCATAACATATATCAATTTGAGAAAAATCCAATAGTTGAGTAAAAACATATGCCCCTCGCACCAAGACCCATTTTTATGCTTTCTGGAAATTTGTTTTTCTGTCTTTGACCAATCTGTGGTCATAGAAGTCTAAGTCATTGATGTTGCCATAGCTTCTCCTAAATCCTTATTTCCACACAAATTTGATGGATAACATTGAGGATCAACTTCTACTAATTTATCAGAAATTTATACTTTTGTTTGAGGAAAGATATTGTTGAGGCATTTCATCAAGCAATTTGCAGTCAATCCACTCTGCTTCAAACTTGGCATTCTATGACCATTCTCATCTAATTTGGAAATCAATTTATGCTTTCTCCCTTCAAATTTAACCTCTATAACAATACATATGAGATTGGAAGGTTAAGCCTAAGATATTTATAAGCTTTTGGAGATGCCTCTGAACTGTAGGAATGGTAACATATTCTCCCATGCTATTAGTTGATAAGGAGATAATTCAAATCGGCTTTAGAATGTGAATGAACCCTACAGTTTGATAAGCCCGTGCATATATTCCTTCAATAGGATTTATGAATATCTTTGTATCTCCAAGTTATTGTTGCATATTCAGTTCCCTTGAATTTGGCATCTATAAAGCCATTATCTCCTTCTTAGATGAGACCTAGTGATCCCGAAAATGAGGAAAAACTCCACTCTATAATTTGCCACATTAAAAGGAACCTTTCAAATTGATCATCTCACTATTCTAAACTTCTGAATTCATGTTTTGACTTCAAACTCAAACTCAAATCTACACTTTGGCTTTGGATATTTAAACTCTGGAGCGCAAACCTAAAACTACATTTTGCACTATATCGTTGAACCTTGAACTTTGAACCTTGCAAAATGCATTTTGAACTTGAACTTTGAACTTTGAGGTTCAAATTCATAGTTCACCCTGAATGCTCCTTTATGAAACATAAGCTTTAAACACAATGTTAACAAAACCAAAACAAGATATCGAGGCAATTTAGGAAATCTTTCTATGAGGACCAGATTTAAAACTTTGGAACTTGGGTGTTGAAAGTGAGCCATCTTTGACTGGTGATATGGGCTGTGAGGGACATGAAGAATCTAGAAATCTCTGGTAAAAGACCAATGCTCATCCATTGGGAAACAGAGTCATAGGGCAGGAAACAAAGAGGAGCAGCTTGTAGAGAAGGGAAAAGCAGGGGAAAACCCAAAAACACCTAAACTACCAACAACTAGAACAAACCAACTACACTAAACACCACCACCAAAAGAAAACTAAACCTAGGCACAACAAAAAAATTATGTACAAAGGATAGGGCGAGCAACCCATACCTTGAAGAATGTATCTGGCTGCTTATGGAAAGCCATTAACTGGTTGAGAGAAGTATGTGCCAGTGTGAAAAAGTGGTTGGAATATGAGATGCATCACTCCAAGCAACCCTCCAGCAGTAGCTATAAGGAAGGATCTGATCACCATGCATTGGAAAATCCTTTGAAACAACATGTCAGGCCCAAATAACCATTCTACTCCATATAATTCTGGCAATAACATTTTGACATAATTTTGAACGGGTTGGTCTGTATCCCGCACACCTTTATGACCAGCCTGGTAAGACTCTAACTCAAGCTTCGTGCATGGAGTCATCATGGGAGAGAAAAGAGTCCCCATAATTTACACCTTACTTTTGTCAAGACCCTTTGGTGTTTTAAGTTGTGGCAACTTTTCATTAATTTCCATGTGACCAAACTGAAAACATTCATAATCAACATGCAAGAAATTTTCTATTTCAGTATTACCACCCTTAAGCATTTCTTGGTCTTGATGATCCATTACACTTTCTTGATCAAAGTCACTGGATGAATATATATCAGAGGTATCAAATCTAAAAGACTCTAACTCAGAAAAAGAAACATCTAACAACAAGTTCCCAACTGATTTGACACCAACAAATCTGCGTTGAATAAAAGATGTACCCGAGTAAGTCACTATTTTTTTCTAGTTGTGTGGCATGATAAACCATGACTTTAAAAGAGTCTTTGTGTTCCTCCAACACTCTAGGCTGCAAGCATTTCTCATGAGATGGTGTGTGATCAAATAGAAAGGTTTCATATTCCACCTGCCCATCAAATTAGAGAATACCTTTTTTTTCTTCCCCATGAATCTTTTCTTGGTCGTGCTGATCTGCCATACTTTCTTGATCAACCTTGATGACTGAAACTGTATTAGAAATTTCAAAAGAAGAAGATTCAAATTTTGAAAAAGGGGGAGCTATTGCTAAACTTTCATTGGATTTATTTTTATCAAGCTCTCCCCCTACATGAGGCACACCTAGACAAGCCATTGATTAAGGAATGTGTTCATCACTATTTTCAATGTGTAAAAAACAACTTTAAGTCACATTAAAACAATGGTTCACAGCTGGTGTGGGCTCTTGAAAATCTTCATCATCATACTCAATATGCAAATGATAAGCTCCAGCTGAATTATAGGTATCGCTTTCAATCACAGGAGGCATTAGAAAATCTTCACTATTAAAAACTGTCAAGTTTTGATAAACAGAGGTAAGGGGTGCTGGTTTTATCATTTTGAAAACAAGCCTTTTCTTTTTAGGCTTTACCTTTGGATAACACTGTTGTTCATAGATACAAATTTTTGCCTGCGAAGATTTTGCACATCTTACTCCACTAATGATCATATCATCATCCAAACTAACAGCCTCCCTTTGTGCATCTTGCAACCTTTGCACTTTTAGATGATGAAGCAAGAATCTAATTTTAGTTTGCATGGCAACAATGAAGACACACAACTGGTTATTCTCACTCGGTTGACTGGTTAGAGGGATCTTACCGACACTTTTATTGAATCTATCAACGAAATTCCTCAAGGCTTCCCTTTTTTCAATCTTGATTTGAAATAATTTTAATAGCAACCTAGCAACATCGACTGCAGGCATAAACCTCTAAAGAAATTTTACCTTAAGATCTTTCCAGCAAGTGATGCAACCAACTAGCAAATTCTGGAACCAATCTGCTGCACTTCCAGTGAGGCTTCTGACAAATAGTCTGACAAAGATGTTCTCTTCCTGCACACCAAGAATCCCACAGGAAATTATAGCTGCTTTAATATGACCATCCGGGTCTTTATTTGCGTTACCAACAAACTTTGGGAAGTATTCACTTGCTCCTTTAGGTAGGGTTGAAAACTGGGGTAAAGCAAACGGTCCAATCTGAGCCCCCCATGGCTGTGCAACAACCAAAGCCATTGAATACTGGACTTCTTCTACCTAAAAGAACTGGAGTCGCCAATCTCCATCCTCAGGGAGACACCTTCAAATTTTTGACAAAAGAGAGCACTGGAACTCTTTTACCAAAGATTGCAAGTTCGAACATAGATTCGCCATTCTCTTTTTACAAAGATAATAATTTTACTGAGGAAAGAAAGCACTGATCTTTCATTTCTGAATCCCCAGCGGAGTCGCCAAAAATTTGTTAGCATACAGATTTGTCTATCTATAAATTATCAATTACTCACTCTAAGCCCATGAAAAGACAACAATCTCAAACTAACAGTTGAATTATAATATCCAGATTTATAATTCTCTAAATTAAGGTACAGCTCCCTATTTGATTTTCAATAAATTCTGACATTCACATATTGCTTTCGCAAACACACACTTTTAACCAGAAAGTGAATAAGGCTTTTTGTAGCATTTCATACATCAACATGTCATGAAAATTGAATGAAAGATAGATATTTTAACACTAAATGAAGCTCACAAACTTCAATTTCAGAACTTACTCAAAATAAAACTATACTAAAGAAAACTACAGAAAAATCCACTTGAAAATAGATTCCTGATATTCAAGAAATACCCCAACAGAGATGAATATGCTAATATAAACCAACGGATTCACACAGCATAAATTTTTGTTCCATTCATATCAAAGAAATACACTTTCGAGTTTCTTTTTCAATTAACAAACTAATTGAAAATCCCCTCCTCTAGCCTACAAACTCCAGCAAAAAGAAGAACCCCCATCCTTGTCCCTGATTTTACAATAAATAACCTTTCTGAATAGTTTTTTGGTTGCTATAACTGATTCTTGAAAGTAACTTCATTTCTTTTCTTCTTCTATTCCCGATGATTTTCTTCTTGTGCATTTGATACCTTTATAAACTTTTGACTTAAAATTTTATAATAATATAACTTAACATATTTTAATGATATATGTAGTTATATTTTAGACACGTGAAACTTTGTTGAAGACAACCAAAATAAATAGAAAACTGTGACTATCATTTTTATGACATTTTTACACACCCGTGGTCGGTAGACAATAACTTTTGTTTTAGGCATCATTATTCAAATCGCTCTAGTGGAAGCTTGTGCAACGTGCCTTTGCATAACATATATCACTTTGAGAAAAATCCAACGGCTGAGTAAAAACATATGCCCCTTGCACCGAGACCTTTTTTATGCTTTCTCGAAATTTGTTTTTCTGTCTTTGACCAATTTGTGGTCATAGAAGTATGAGTCATTGATGTTGCCATAGCTGCTCCTAAATCCTTCTTGAAGGCATTATATATTTCCATTAGTATACTTAGAGAAAAACATGATATGCACCATCGGTTTACTCTACACCGATAAACATGGCACAACACTATGCGATGACAAGGTTACCCGACAAACAGTGTTAAGTGTTATCCGATGACAAAAAGGTAAAAGATACCTGATGAGTAACAATAGTGCTACCCGATGGATCAGCAAAGAGAGGAACCCGACAGATACATGGAACCTGACAAACAGTTCAGTCAAGGAACGCTGACAGACTGCAAGTTCAAACCGACAACCAAGAACTGACAACCAGTTACATCTCGCAAAAAGTGGATCTGACTTTCCACGTCAGATAAATCACTGAAGTTGTATTTATATCTTCTTGATTTTCTTTTAAATCTATTATGTGCAGAGGAAGCAATGTAATTGTTATTATTTTAATTAGTTTTATTGTTTTAAAACATGCAAACTAAAGATCAAGGTCAAGTTGTAAACCTTGGATCTGAGAGTTAACATTGTAAGTCGTGAATTCCAAGATAGGTCAAATACTTGTATAAATAGGTGCTCAATCCATTTGTTGGTGCTCAAATCGATAGATTGGACTTCTTATGGATTTCTCTTATCCAATGAAGAGAAATACAATCGATTTGCCAACGAACGAGGTTTCAACAACCTCCTACAATTCTAGCTCCACGGAACCAAGGCTGGTGGGCCTGTACTTTAAACTTGTCTTCTAAGTCTTCTAGAGGTTTCATATAGCGGATAACTGATAACTTCAACTCCTGCTCCTCAAGGTGTTAATAAGATCACAAAACTGAAAATATGTGTTATTCAAATATAATGTTATTTAAAAATTGCTTGATATGATTGAGATATGAACTGGATAAGATGAAATAAAAGAGTAATTCAAAACTTGAAACAATGGAACTTTATACCGCAAATCAATTAACAAGAGAGACCAGTGCTTTATTTCAATAATGGGCAATAGAGTCGATAATTCTTCAATCCTACGTTCAACTTTCAGAGACAACTTTGAAAACAAAATCTTATCACCTTAAAGGCGTTATGAGATGCATATATAATTAAAAGTTTAAAAATACTTCAACTTAATACTATTTCTCAAATGACGGACCAATTGATCAAGGCTTTGATCAATAGGATTTAACCATGCAAAAATGAGAAAGAAATAATTGAACATATAGAATATAAACTTGAAATGAAATATACACAACT